>RYFJ01001890.1:0-157889 GCA_003991445.1 Oryza meyeriana var. granulata
GGGGCTGTCCGGATGGTACGGGTATTGGTGTAGCCCAACTCCAATGGGATGAGCTGTTGTGCATGGAATGTGGCCAGATCATTGGACTGTGTGTTTGTTGGATGGGAGGCGTTATAGTTTATGACGGCAGGTTGTTATTTTCTGCGTCAGGGGCTGGTCCACATAGTCTGGCGACGTGTATTTCCCAAGAAAAGTCTGATAGAGATACATCTCAACATGAAAGCTGGGGTCATGGTTGGTGGTGAGCAACTGTATATATCTAATGGAGGTTGGTGTATTATTTAGAATTGACACAAGTGACTGCATCTGTGTCCAATATTCAGTCATGATGGATTCGGTGGGGGCCAGGAGTACGGAATCATACTGTTAATTAAAAACCCAAGACATTACGAAATCCCATCTGCAGACGTTAGAACAACAACAATAAAAATACATAGATTTCACAAATGAACGTTTGGTTTTTTTATTAGTTTATTAGCAGGTTAGTCGTAAAACTATATGAGATGAAGTTGATATATGTTCAAAACTAGTCATGCTAGTTCTTCATATACAAGTTTTAGCAATTAGTGTTGTCAGAATTCAAATCTAAGCTGTGTGCGAATCTATAAACAAGTATATTAATGCGTTCATACCGGCAAGGAGATACAACAAGGATAAAGGAAGAAGAGCGCTTCGTCTTAGTACTATAATGATACGGTTTTCTCTGTTCTCTTAAGGTCATTCTATTAGATCTGTTATGATCGTCTTATATAAGGTCTGCGTTCATGGGCTCACAGAGCGAGTCATACTCAACCAATGATAATAGGTAAGGGATAGAAGATCTAGGATTTTGCTTTGTACCACACTGTCATGGGTTTGTTTGAAGTGGCAAAAGTACATTGTAGAACATGAGCTTTATTATTCACTAGAGTTTTACCTAACTTTTTAAATAGTTTAGAGTTAATATGTTAAAAGTACTTGAAGGATTATGTATCAAAGGGCATTGGGCGCTAACAATGTGCTATAATTGGAACACTTGCAAGCGATTATCAGTATGGAAGTAATAATCTTTGAGTTCGCAAAGAGGGAGGTAGTGGAGCAAATGAAGTGTTCTTGTGCTAGGACTAGTTCTCGAAGGTATATTTTAAGTTATTGGTTTAGATAGATCGCACAATCAGGAATTGGTTGACACGGTAGATTATATACAATCAAACTTATTTTATATTTTGTCTGGTTAGTAATTGACTTACATGGTCGGTATGGCTTCTGATACAAAGAAAACGTTGTGCTGGGCACCGTCAGGGTTTGGACCCGAACGGCTATTTCTTAGATAGATACTGTTTTGTGCCTACGTTTGAATCTTCTGTAGCATTGTTTAGCACTCACCTTCCACTTATAGGCATATACTGCATCATATTCACAGGTTGCTCACCAGCGGGCAGGAACATAAGTTCGTACAAGAGCTAGACTTTAGGGTTACATAGAGGCCGACCGGCAATAGAGCAATTAACAAGAGTTTACCTCTAGGGTAAACAAGTAATAGAGGCTTAAGAACAGCAAGTATGCTCTGCCGCCACAGGCAACCACAGGTAAGCCCTATGTAAGCACGCGTCGTCGTCTCCAAACCGCTTGGATGAAGTCGGTTCGTCCGGTCTCTCACTTTTAAAAAAAGAAGTAACAAAGCGTGTGGTGAGTAATACGTACTCCCGCAAGACTTTAGTGTTGTGGCAATGGTATTATCATAATTGCGAAGGTAAAAGGAATGGTTAGTGTCCTGCAGTTTGCTATAAATATAATACATCTAACATAGCGAAAACATTGCGCGTTTTTTGCAATGAAATTTTTGGTAACACAAGCTAGCAAGACAGTATACGTAAGCTACCAACGCGTTTCAATCTCATTTATGGAGCTCTCGCTGCCATGCAGCAACGTGGCAACACGCTGCCACACACCTCCAGCGACTCCGTTCGCACCAAGACCTTTCCCAACAGTTCCCAAATTTAAAACTACTACGGTGGAAGAATTTCCCAAGTCGTGCATATAACGCGACCACGATATTCGATAGTTTACTCCTCGAGAGTGTGTACATTACTATACCACATGAAAGGAAATATGAGTTACCACACAGGAGCTAACCATCAATGCAAGGCTTTCAACGTTGACCTAGAATCATCGTCCCCGGCTTATGATCATGCCTAGGGAGTTGGGAGGCCTCCAAAATCATAGGCTTCATAACAATGTGGCTGTTCACTCGAACAATAATCAGGTAACTTTCGAGCTATGGCCAACATCGCACTATCCATGTCAACAAAAAGACTCTACTACCGGGCGGTCTATTGTAGGTATCACATATATAAGTAGGAACTCCCCATAGAGCCACATGGTGGTTTTGCACCTGTGCTTCTTGGTTTGCTACAACAATAGAATGGTCTTAGTGACCGGGCGGACACCCACCTAATCGATCCGAAGGACCGACACTACATCCTCGCGCCAATGTCCAAAAGCTCTATGTTTTCAGTTTTGTTTTCCACAGAGCACAGGGGAGAATACCATGTTCAATTTCCAATAATTTCCGCAAATGCTTCTTTTTCTCAACATCCCCTAAATATCTGTAATAAGTAGCCTTTGCTTATAAGAAAGCATTCTAAGCATCACCTATTGCTCTTCCACACTGACATGAACCAAATTGGTAGTGGAAACTCAGTGGATCCAGGTATATCATGTACTAACGTAACAATGGATAGGGCATATGCACAGAGGTTGTACTACCAGAATCCAAATGTTTCAGATAAACTCGCTGCATAATTAGTTTGCAATTTATTATAGTTTTGTAAGTTGAGAAATATTCAGGATGCATTGTCAGGGGGGTTGCTTGTTTCTCTGGACTTTGATTTTGATTTACAGCTGGTCCATCAATTGTCGGTTCTATCGAGAATTACTAAAGAATGCAATGTAAAAAACGGCAAATTTACCAGTATGAGTAATCATATTTTACGAGAATATGCAAGTGCAGGTGATTTTAGATGTAATTTAGAAAAATATCGCTTGAAATCCGAGTGTAGTGAGGGTCGCTAAACGAAGTCTGCTCTGTCCCTAAATCGGAGAATAAATGCAGACGCGTTTTAGCTCGACCGACTGCAGAAAGGCGAAAACATTTTACTCGTTGCTTAAGGGTGTTATTTGAGAAGTTTCCGGTTTAGGGCATTTTTATGGTACGAACCTCATGTGTGCTGTGTGAACCATAAGGACAACTCCCAAAAGTGGATATTCTCAACTCGCTAGGGCTATGTCATCGGCGCTACGCTCATTGTAGCTAAAACTGTACTGATCCGGGCGTGAGAGTTTCTCTAAGGCATTTGTGAGGCGTGGATGGTTTCTAGGGCTAGGGTCATAGATGTATAGCAAGTGTGGCTATGGAAGTGTTGGTTAGCGAACGCTTGGTCCAACGATGTCTATTTGGTAGCGCAAACTAACTAGTTTCTGCCGCTTAACGAGACCGACAAGACAGGAATTACGAAGCAGTGCTCTTCGGTTTTATCCGTTCTAATGCTTAGTGAGGATGGTTGCTCTTGGGGCTGAATGGGGTGGCTGCTACTCACATTCAAACACAAGTCGCGATAAGGTGCTCGGTGAGGCGCTAGCGGCTTGTTACCTCTGTCCTCTCATGCCGAGTGCATGGCTAGCGCATAGGGAACGAGGAGCTCTAGGGGATCCTGCATGCAAGATCGAAGGGCTCTACACTCAGGGGCATGCTCCGATTGAGCCTATCAAGATTGGACGGTGGTGATGCTTGGGGGCGGATGGTAAAAGGAATGGTATGAGGAGCAAGGACGTGGGGAGAAAAGTGGCTCCAGGATAAAAAGGAGTACATTTGCAGAAACAGAAGGTCACTGGGAGTGCAGGCGGTAGGGAGCAATGTTGAGGCGGTGATGGCTCGGCAAAAGGTGTCACGATGGAGGCTGCATAGTTCAGGCACTGTGATGAGTTTCAAAGAGTGAATGGAAGTTGGTGATACGCAGGGACGTGCTAACTCCAGGGGCAGATTAGCGGCTGCAAGGCCCGTGGCGGACGCGGGTGGCGTTGCAAAGACGATGAGGTTGCGGTGGTGCTTGCTGCTTGCGAGGGCGAAACGAGTTGGTCGGCAAACGCGTGGTGACAGCAGCTGAGAATTCTTGGTTAAACTCACCCGGAGCTCTCAGGACGAAAGCGTGTGTCTGCGGCGCTCGTGGCGGCACTGTTCCGTTCTCAGGAACAAGGGCATCCTTTGGGTCCTTGGCGGTAAGAAGTTAGGGAGCTGGGGAGGCAGTGAGGGTCATTTTAGGCTAGGTTAACAGAGGAAGGCGAGGGAAGGAGAGGAGAGGGGAGGGGCTGTGCTTGCTCCAGGTTGTTCTCGCGATGGCGTGTGCACGGGCAAGCGTGCAGGCAGACAAGATGGGCAGGGCAGGGGCTGCTGAGGTTTTCGGGGTATTCGGAGGTCCAAGGGGCTTCTCTGCTCTCTTCTCTCAATGGTTAGGGGCGCAAGAAACCATCCTGGCCGGCGCACGGGCGGAAGAGATCCTCTGCGTGATTCGTTTGGACGATGGCGGACAAGCACAAAAGAATAGATCACGTATCAAGATTCAACTTGAGGATGTCTCCAATGGTGTTGACAGCGAAATCCGGCCTCGATATTGTGAACCTGTGCGATGGCGACAGCATTATATATATCGCTTAGCAAACGTTGATGAATACGAGTGAAAAGCACGGCGATTGCCGAAGCTCGCTACTGAGCATGGCTGAAGCGATGATAACAAAGAGTTAGACGGGATATAAAACGACTGAATGGCGGGGCTCGCGGAGAAGAGAAGGCAGGACTGAGAGAGGCTCCGAGCCGAGGGCTGCGGGTTCGGGATAGCAGAGGTAGGGCGGAGCTCTCCGGATTGAGAGGAAGGCGCGGGCGGGGCCCGCAGGCTGGGCGCGGCGGCGAGGTCGGTTCGGGCCCGGGATCGATGGCGCGGTGCAAGAGGTCGCAGTCTGGCCTCCTGGCGGCCTGTCCGTCGTGCGGCTATGGATTCGGAGTCCAACTCCAATTAGGCTGGTCGATATTGGGGCAATGCTTGATCTCACCGCCACCAGAAGACTTGGCGAAGGCTGGTTTTTCCATGAATGAACAAGAATCGACTACTGAAGAGATGCAGATGGACAATAATGGTTTTTACGATAGGTCAGAATAGATCAAATGGGCTGTTTTACATATCTCTTGCGTTTGCCTGAAATTGGGCTTGGGATTGCTCTAGCAGCTTACGGTTATCAACAAGTCAGTGTAGGTAAAGATGCGATGGTGGTATTAAACGGATTTGGTTATATTGTCAGTAGGGAGACTTATATCATAGTTGGCTGCATCTGGCTATTGGTCCTCTCTCGTTCAATTTTTCTTCCTTCTCGATGCGTTGGGTTGGTCCTTCATCGGTCTTTCTGCTCAAGTCGGTTTTGCGCCTTTAGGTGGCCTTATTTTTCAAGTCTAGCCTGGTTTTCTTGGCCTTCTTAAGCTGTGATTCTGTCCTGTTGGGTCTTTCAGACTAGCTCGAGGGTTGCACGACAGCATTAGTGAGAGATCTCTAGTGTTGCGCAAGACCAACTGGGCTATTCGGGGATTACACAGTTGGAGAAATTTACCAGGATGCTAGTCAGAAAGATGACATCCTGGGGCTTACTTTATCTTTTTGGCTTGGTCCCAATTTTCAGCCATGAGCTGAGTAACGGCGTCTCAGAAGATCCTCCTGGCTGCGCCCTTCTACTTTGGCCTTCAAGGCCCGGAGCTGGTCCAACTCTTGGAGCTAGGGGGCAACCCGGATCAAGACTTCGCTCATCTTCTCTGAGCGATCAACAAGTTTCTACTCGGGGAAAAGCAAAGCAAAATAGAGCCAGTCGTCAGATCGCTCAAATGAGCAAGATAACCAAGACTACAATACGACGAAGGTCATACCCGGATCCCCTGGGACACAATGAGTGTGGCGCACAGCAAGCTTTCGCGCTCCCTTTCCACTGCAACCTCGTCATGCTTATAACTCCTTGTGGCTCCGTCAGGCACCGTCCAATGGAATGTTCGTGGGAACTTGCGAGAGGGCTTCGAGCCTGGGGAGGTCGGCTTATCCAAAGGAAGAGACAGCGATGACGACGACGACGACGACCAAGACGGTGACGGACTCCTAGCCCCCAACTCGGCGGTCTTCGGGGCCTCGGGGGTTGGCTCGGGAGCTGCAGCCGCAGCTTCAACAACAGGCGCTGGCTTAGGAGCTACAGCCGTGGCTCTGGCAACCGTCCCTTGGTCGACTAGTGTCGGTGGCCCTGTAGTCGGGGATGTCTCAGTTTCTACAATTGGGACCGCTGCCGGCTCAGCAGGTGTGCTCGCTGGCACCAACTCGGCTAGGGCAGGATTGATAGTGGGGGTGGCCGGTGTGGTCTCCTTGTGATCAATGTCGACCCGCCTCCTGCGCAACGAATCCAATATCAAGACGTCGCATTCACAGGCATGATTTTTAGAAGACCCAGAACGACCTACCTCTTGGAAAACTTGAGCTTCTGTCTAGGAGATCTAGAGGGCGGCGCTGGAGGGCTGCTGGCAGTCGGGCCGGAGGGCGCAGCAGTCGGGGCGCATTTTTGTCCTGGTCGGCCATTCACGGTGTGGTTGGCTGGGGCACCGGGTTCTTGGCAGCGCTGTGGTCGACCTCGTACTCGTGGCACTCTGGTTGGCCCGACCGACACGGAAGCTCGACCGAACGTTCCTGGTCTAGGACTCAATGGCCTAGGCGCTGCGCCGGCGGTGTCCTTTATCTTCAAACTCCTGGCAGCGGTGCTCAGCTTCACAACCTTCTCCTTGCCCCAAGCTACAATGGTTTTCTTCCCTGCTCTCTTGGAGTTGGGCTAGGCGGCAGAAGGACTTCTCAGCCTCTTTTTCGATTTTGTGGTCGACAACGGGCAGGAGTCATCATCACACTCCTTGCACCACTACAAATAATTCAAGCAATATACATCTCACCAATGCTAGTCCATTACGGATACATGTCTACAAGCATTCATCACAGAAGAAAAGCAGAGGTTACCTCGGGATGAGGCCTGGTTCTGGTTATAAGCCCAATACATGCTCTGGTCCTCGTGCAAATCACCCCCATTGGAAAATAAGGAGCAATGTTTCAATCACTCTTCGATGGCCACCTCGCGCTTGCTCCGTCGGTCTTCTTCTCGGTGATATCTAGTAGCAACCCGGCCTCCTCAACTTCAGGGGCTAGGATGCGTTCGGTTCAGAAACATGGGCCACCCAGGCCAGTCGGCCGGGGCGTGTCCTGTAAACTTCTCCAAGGTTTGGCTTCTTGCCAGCAACTGATCACTTCGTGTATTCTTTCGAAAGGTTGGATCCGACGAACGACAATTGTTCGGCAATGGATCGTCGGGGGCTTTCCGCAGTGAACGCAGGTAGGGGAGGATGTCTTGTAGATCAGTGAACAGTATAATTTCCACTCTTTATTGCCGCTCCAGACCCTGGGTTCAGGAAGACTGATATTAAATTTTCGGTTCATCTGGTCACTTTGCATATCGCTGGAAGGCCAGTCCCCCATCCACTTTGAACTTATTTTTGGAGGGTGGTGGGTGCCGCTTGATGTGGTGAATAAATGGTGTGGCCTAAAGAAGTTGAAGTGGGGTTGTCTACACCCTAAGTAGCACTCACAAAGAGTCACGAAGATGGAGATTTGCAGGATTGAGTTGGGATTCAGATTCACCAACTCCAATGTGTAAAAGTTAAGAAGATGGTGGAAGAACTCGGAAGAGGGAAGGAACAAACCCTGGTCAAAGAAAGAGGCAAAAACAACAGTTTCACCGGATTGGGGATTTGGAACTGACTCACCCTCAGCCGGGCGCCATCGGATGATGTCACGGCTTTGCAGCCGTGTTAACGCCAAAATTTGGTAAGGCCTTGTATCAGATTCGGTCAAAAGGACGGTTGCAGTCAGATAATGGAAATTGATCCAAGAAGCAGACCGAGTCCGAGAAGGAGCCGTGAAGACCGCGCGTGGCAGTTATTTACTATAGTTATTAGGAAAAGGTTTATCTCTTTTAGGAAACCTGACCTCGTGTCCGGTCAGACCTTGTTAGTGTTTTTTGGTATAGATAGGAAATCGTATACCGTGTCCTATAAGGACTCATGTAACTCGGGGTATATATACGTATGCCCGGGGACCTTGTGAGATATCAACCACAGATCAATACAAAATTCGGCGCATCGCCACCCTTTCGACGGGATCCTGCTTCTCGAGCCGGGCTGCATCGGTTAGGTCCGAACTCCTGCGAGAGGGTAAGTCTCGTCACCCCGGCTACCAATCGGCTAGGACTTCCTCGGTTAGGTCCGATATTCTAGTCGGTTTATGGTAGTCGGCTTACCACGATATATTTACTTTATCTATGGCTGCATCAGTTCAGTTTGACCTCATAGATTGATTAGGTATATCACATCATGCGTGCATAAATCGTATCGGCTTACTGGGAGCGATTTATCATCGGTTCGTGCTGCATCGGTTGGGTCCGACCTACTGAACCGCAAGTGATAAGTCGATCCTGTTGGGCCGATGCGTTGTGTGCAGGCGTTTTATCGGAGTGCATAGCCGGTAAGTTATTTTCATCACGGTCGCATCATATCTATCGATTTATTGAGGCATTGTTATCATTGTCGGTCTGTGCTGCAACGGTTGGGTCCGATCTACTAGACTGACGATAATAGCTTTACTCTTGATGAGCCGATGGTGTTGTGCGATGGTGTTATCGGAGTGCTTAGCCGATAAGTTATCTGTTAAAGCCGACTACATTTATTCATTGTATTATCCTATACTCGCTCTATTCAGTAGTCGGATAGCTTATCAATTATTTGTCATTTATGTTATTGCGTACTTTATTATATGTTCTTGCCTGTATTATTGTTACAATCGGCTAAGAACTAGCCGATGGGTCTATTCTGCCGATCCAAGTACAAGTACAATCAGGTTCCCGGGCACGACCCCAGGTGAGGGCCCGGCATGAGCTTGGGTGAGGACCAGTATATGGGCCCGGACAGCGGACGAAGATCCCGGGGAGCCGATATAAGCAAGGGCCTGGGTGCAGGCACACCTTCATAACAACACCAGTAACACTAGATCGTGATCAGCTAGGATCTATTTGATTTATTTATGCATTATACTTGCTTATTTTATCAAGTTTATAGCCGGTTTTGAGCATCCCTTCGATGATCGGCTAGGTCGATATTTGTTTGTTATTATGTTATTGCTCTTGCCGTCATCGGCCTTAAGCCGATGTATAAGTGCTACAGTGTGCATCGGCCATCGGCTGATGAAACGAGTCTAGATCGGCTTCCAGCCGATTGGCTCATTGAATCCCTGAGCTAATTTTCTCCTTGTCAATTATTGGGTCAAATTGACTGGCACGCCTACGAACCTCAAAACTTTAGGACCTGCACTGGAGTGAAGCAAATCTCCCAGGCCTTCGCGTGTCAACCCGACGCTGGACGGCCCCCGGCGGGTTTTCGGCGTCAACACGCTTTTGGCACGCCTGGTGGGACGAAAACGAAGTTTCAACCCAAAGTCTTGACACAAAAAAAAAAGTTCAGTAATCAGATCTGCAACATGACCGGGAAGGAAATCAAGACAGACGGCATAATTCCGGTCAGCATGGAAGATTTGACCGAAGAGCAAAAACAGCAGGTTGAGCAGACTATGGCCAATTTCCAGAAGCTTTGCTTGGAGTCTTTCAGCATGACAAGGCAAGGGCCGATTCAGAAGATGCAGTTTCCAAAACCAGTCCTGGTAGGAGAATCGTGCCGCACACAACCCGAGAGTCCACCAATCAAGCCTTTACAGGAGATGGTCAATGAGGCTGTTCACCACGCGCTCATCAATCAGTCGGGAGTCTTGGTAAACACACTGCATAATCTCATCAAGAAGACTGTTGATGGATCAATTGCCCAGGAGCCAACTCGGGGTCCTGTTTTTCTCCCACCGAAGATAGAGCCAGGCCAAGTTAATTACAACATTAGCAAGGATATACCAGAACACTTGTTCGCACAGAACCAGGCTGGGGGGCAACAAGATGTTCCTGCTGGGTACCATCGGACTGCCTACTATGGAGGATACCAGCAGAACTATCCGGGAGGAGGAGCCGATCCAGGTACCTACCAGAGGGAGTATCACAGACAAAATCGGCAACCAACCCCGCCGATACAGTATCAGCAGTATCAACAGGAGAATGCAAGAGAAGAAGATTTGTCGGCACGGGTTGAGGAGATAGTAAGGGAGCAGTTTGGGATCAAGCCCAAGGAACAAGCGTTCATGTATCGGCACCCATATCCTGAGTGGTTTGACAGGGTTCCGTTACCACACCGATACAGGGTCCCGGATTTCTTGAAGTTTTCAGGGCAGGACAACACGTCTACAGTAGAACATGTCAGTCGATTCCTGGCGCAGTGTGGGGAGGCATCGGCTGAAGAGGCCCTGAGGGTTAGGTTTTTTCCCCTATCGCTATCTGGATCGGCTTTTACATGGTTCTCCTCATTACCGCCAAATTCTGTTCGGGGGTGGGCCGATCTGGAGAAACAGTTTCACAAATATTTCTTCGCTGGAATTCATGAGCTGAGACTGTCAGATTTGACATCGGTTAAGCAACGACTAGATGAAACAGTACCGGAGTACATTCAGCGATTTCGGGATATCAGAAACCGGTGTTATAGTTTGAACCTGAGCGATGGACATCTGGCCGATCTGGCTTTTCAGGGACTCTTGGCACCAATCAAAGAGAGGTTTTCATCTCAAGAGTTCGAATCCTTGTCGCACCTGGTACAGAAGGTGTTGGCTCATGAAAGCCGATTTCAAGAGGCGAAAAAGGACAAGTACCAGAGGAGGGTTGCTCAGGTTCAGGTCTATTCATCAGGCTCAGATAATGAGGGATCCGATGCTGAGGTTGGATTGGCGGAGTGGGCCAGGAACAAGAAGTCAGTATCATGCCCGTGGGTCAAAGATATCGGCAAAGAGGAACGGTACGATTTCGATGTAAGCAAGGCCGATAAGATTTTTGACTTGTTGTTACAGGAAAAGCAAATACAATTGCCGCCAAACCACGTGATTCCATCAGCAGAAGAACTAAAGAAGAAGAAATATTGCAAATGGCACAATGCGACATCGCACCATACTAACGAGTGCAAGGTTTTTCGGCAACAAATTCAGTTGGCTGTTGAGCAAGGACGAATCAAGTTTGAAGACAAAAAGCCAATGAAGATAGATGGGCACCCGTTCCCTGTAAACATGGTCTATGCGGAGTCATCATTAAAGGATCGAGCCGATGGAGCAGGACATCAAAGGCACAAGTCAAAGATTACTTCATCGGATATGATAGAAAATACTCAAGATATGAAGAACAGGAGGGTGAACCAGAACGATATAATCCGCATTGGGACTGCCCATTTTTTCGTTTCTGCTGGGATCAAGGAATGAGACTGCCATCGGCTGAGAATTGCCCCGAGTGTAGCCGTGCAATGGATCGCCATGATCGGCAGCAGAGGTTTTCGCAAGATCGGCCGTTTGGGAAAAGAGCGTCAGTCCATAGCCGACTAGGGCCGATCCGTGAAGAGCTTTTTGAAGAGGATGAAGAAGAAACACATGAGAAACAGGTTCAGAATCCTCAGTGGTGTCCTAGTGGCATATTCACGAAGAATCAGAAGAGAAGGGCACAACGATTACGACACCGAGAGCAAAAAGAAGAGCAGCGCCAAGATCAAGAGGAAGCCGATCATCGACTCAAGAGGACCAAACAAGTCTGGCAAGTAAAGAGGAAGGACGATGAAGGCGAATCGGCTCCAGTAAACATGGTGTTCTTTCTGCCGCGGGAATATAAGGCGTTTCCATCGGATGAAGAAGGCGATGAGGAGGTTTTCGCTCAACTGACGCTACAATCTGATCAGGCCATATTTGAAAAAACCTGAGGAGTCTGAGCATCGGCACCTAAAACCGTTATACATCAAGGGCTACGTAAATGGGAAGCCGATGACAAAGATGCTGGTTGATGGAGGAGCGGCTGTTAACCTCATGCCTCATGCTACATTCCGGAAATTGGGGAAGACTACCGAAGACCTGATCAAGACAAATATGGTGCTAAAGGACTTCGGTGGGAATTCATCTGAAGCGAAAGGCGTATTGAACGTGGAGTTGACAGTGGGGAATAAAACATTACCCACCACGTTTTTCGTCATCGACGGAAAGGGTCGTACAGTTTGCTTCTCGCAGGGATTGGATTCATGCGAACTGTTGCGTACCTTCGACAATGCATCAATGTCTAATACAGTGGCAGGGAGATCAAGTCGAGGTGGTGCTAGCAGATCGGTCGACCAATATTGCCATGACCGATCTACCAGTCTGGGAAGCCGATGGTGTTGACTGCCTATCCGGAAGAGTTTGGGAAGGAGATTACCTCAAGGTTACTAGCCAGGGGATACAGCCGATCCAGCAAGTCGGCTCCGAATTGTTACTCTGATGGGGTCTATTGAAGACTTGGAGGGGAAACTGGGGCAAGGATTCACGTCGGCTGATGATTTGGAAGAGATCGATATTGGACCAGAAGATAGGCCTAGGCTGACGTACATAAGCAAAAAATTACATCCTGAGCTACGAGAGGAATTGATAGCGTTGCTAAAGGAGTATCGGGGGTGTTTCGCTTGGGAATATCATGAGATGCTAGGACTGAGCCGATCGATTGTTGAACATCGGCTGCCCATTAAACCAGGATATCGGCCATTCAAGCAGGCTCCAAGAAGATTCAAGGCAGAGTTGCATGAGCCGATCAAAGCGGAGATCACAAGGTTGTATGATGCCAAGTTTATAAGGCCATGCCGATATGCTGAATGGGTTTCTAATATCGTCCCGGTGGAGAAGAAAAATGGAAAATTAAGGATATGTATCGATTTCCGGGATCTGAATAAAGCTACCCCCAAGGATGAGTACCCAATGCCGATAGCGGATTTATTAGTGGATGCGGCATCAGGTCACAAGATTATTAGCTTCATGGACGGCAATGCAGGATACAATCAGATTTTTATGGCTGAAGAAGATATACACAAGACTGCGTTTCGATGTCCTGGAGCTATCAGCTTGTATGAGTGGGTAGTAATGACCTTTGGGTTAAAGAGTGCCGGTGCGACTTATCAAAGAGCGATGAATTATATATTTCATGATCTCATCGGCTTGTTGGTAGAAATCTACATTGATGATGTGGTGGTTAAGTCTAAAAGTGAGGAAAGCCATATAGCCGATTTACGAAGAGTGCTGGAGAGGGCCAAGAAATATGGACTAAGGATGAATCCCAATAAGTGCGCTTTTGGTGTATTGGCTGGGCAATTTTTGGGTTTTATGGTTCATGAGCGAGGGATTGAAGTTAGTCAGCGAAGTATCAGAGCCATTAAGACTACAGAGCCACCAAGCAATAAGACAGAGTTGCAATCATTGATCGGCAAGGTAAATTTTGTGAGAAGATTTATATCAAATTTGTCAGGGAGAATTGAATCTTTTACTCCGTTGTTGAAGTTGAAAGTCGATCAAGAGTTTGTGTGGGGAGCAGCGCAGCAGAAGGCGTTTGATGAGATCAAGAACTATCTGAGTTCCCCACCTATTTTGATTCCGCCGCAGAAAGGAGTGCCGTTTAGGTTGTACTTGTCGGCCGATGAGAAATCCATCGGGTCTGTTTTGATTCAAGAGTTTGAAGGCAAAGAGCGAGTTGTGTTTTATTTAAGCAGAAGACTTTTGGATGCTGAAACGAGATATCCTGCGGTGGAGAAATTATGCTTGTGCTTATATTTCTCATGTACGAAGTTAAGGCATTACATACTATCGGCCGAGTGTACAGTGGTTTGCCAGGCCGATGTTGTCAAATATATGTTGTCGGCTCCAGTTTTGAAAGGGCGAGTTGGCAAGTGGATTTTTGCTTTGACGGAGTTCGACTTAAGGTATGAATCGGCTAAAGCAGTTAAGGGACAGGCGGTGGCCGATTTTGTTGTACAACACAGAGGAGCTCACGTGGATTATGTGGAACCGGTCCCATGGACTTTGTTTTTCGATGGATCGGTTTGCAGACATGGATCTGGTATCGGTTTGGTTATTGTATCGCCTCGGGGGGCAAGTTTTGAGTTTTGCTTTTACAATCAAGCCTTATCGGACTAACAATCAAGCAGAATACGAGGCAGTGCTGAAAGGGCTTCAATTATTGAAGGAGATAGGAGCTGATATCATAGAAATTATTGGTGATTCTTTGTTGGTGATCAAGCAGTTATCTGGAGAATATGAATGCAGGGATGATGTTTTGAGATCATATTACGAGAAGTGTACAGATTTGATGAAGGATTTCAAGATGGTGTCAATGGATCATATTCCTAGAGAGCAGAACGTGGAGGCCAATGATCTCGCGCAAGTCGCTTCTGGTTATCGGCTTAACAGACAGATTGAGGTTGAGATAGCCGATAACGATATACAGGACAAGGCCGATGACTGGAGCAGGAGATAATTGATTACTTGCAAAATCCATCGCAATCGGTTTCTAGGAAACTTCGGTATAAAGCCACTAAGTATGTGTTGCTTGATGGGGAATTATATTATCGGACTTTTGAGGGAGTTCTACTTAAGTGCCTGAATTTAGAAGAAGCCAAGGTGGTTATGTGCGAGGTGCATGAAGGCGTTTGTGGGACTCATCAATCGGCTCATAAGATGAAGTGGTTGTTAAGAAGAGTAGGGTATTTTTGGCCGACAATGCTGGAAGATTGCTTTAGGTATTATAAAGGGTGTCAAGATTGTCAGAAGTTTGGAAATATACAGCGGGCACCAGCATCAGCTATGAATCCTATCATCAAACCGTGGCCGTTCAGAGGTTGGGGGATTGATATGATCGGCCAGATTTTTCCTCCATCAAGTAAGGGACATAAATTTATATTGGCGGCGACAGATTATTTTACCAAGTGGGTGGAAGCGATTCCTTTGAAGAAAGTTACGTCCAAGGAAGCGGTCGAGTTTGTAAAGGAGCATATTATTTATCGGTTTGGGATTCCTCAGACGATAACTACTGATCAGGGGTCCATCTTTGCGTCTGATGAGTTTCAACAATTTGCTGCCGGTATGGGGATCAAGTTATTAAATTCATCTCCTTATTATGCTCAGGCTAATGGACAGGCAGAGGCCTCTAATAAGAGTTTGATCAAATTGATTAAGCGGAAGATTGATGAGCAACCACGGCGATGGCATACTACATTGGCCGATTCACTATGGGCCTATCGGATGGCATGTCATGGGTCTACTCGGGTGCCACCATATCAGTTAGTATATGGACATGAGGCAGTTTTACCGTGGGAGACTAACATCGGCTCTAGGAGAATTTCTTTGCAGAATCAGTTGACAGCCAATGATTATTATAATTTGATGACAGATGAACTTGAAGATTTGGCTCAGAACCAGTTAAGAGCGTTGGAAAGGATCAAGGAAAATAAGGCTAGGGCAGCACGGCATTACAACAAAAAGGTGGTGAATAAGTCGTTTGCCGAGGGAGATCTTGTGTGGAAGTTGATTTTGCCGATCGGGTCCAGAGACAATAAGTTCGGGAAGTGGTCGCCTACTTGGGAAGGGCCCTATCGGATTAATTGTTGTGTGCCTGGTAACGCATATATATTAGAAGATCTTGACGGGACAAAGTTTGCTAAAGCGCTTAATGGAAAATATCTCAAGAAGTACTATCCCAGCATTTGGATTGATTCTTAGATCGGTTTAAGTGCAGCCGAGTTCTAAGCAGTTTGGAAATCCGGTGTTTTTCCACATCGCCTAAAGACAGCCGATATCAATTGATATCGCCTTTAGATCAAACAAGCAAAAATGTTATCAAGGTTGAAAGAGATAAGTAGCAGAGCCGATCAGATCATATGACAGCAGAAGGGTGATCGGCATGTTCCAGGAAATCGTCGGTTACAAAAGTTTAAGATTTACAAGAATTTTTGGATCACTTCAATTGCGCGTAGGCGGATCTGATCAATCTCATTGATAGCACGGATGTCATCCTCATCAGAGCCCGGGATGGTCTTCAGGTTCTTGCGCCGATGAATGACTTGACGTACTATCGCTACGACCTTGGCCTCTTGGTCCTGGACAGCTTGCGGTAGGCCGATTAGTTGGGATTCTGTTGCTGTGAGGTCTTTGCGAACTTTTTCAAGTTCTGCCAGCAAATCGGCCTCCTTTTTCTTCAGCTGGTCTAACTTGGGTTGGAGCTCTTGGGGGGCAGCGGCCATGTCATCGAGCTTTTTCTTCTCTGCTTGGGCTAATAGCCGATCGGCTTGGATGTCTTCGGTGGTCTTCTGTTGGTCGGCGCGATCGGCTATGCGCTGTCTAAGCTTGATGAGTTTGAATCTATGAGATTCCAAGTATGCTGCGGGGGTCAAGGCATCAACAAGTTCTTCGGGCAAGTGGTGTTCAATGTCTGCAAATCTTGCCCGGATTGGCCCACAGTCTTCTACCAGTGCGTCGATCAGATTTTCCAGCCGACTGATGATGCTCGTTAAGAACTCGCGCACATCGGCTGAGAATGACGGTTTGGAGACCGCACTGGTGGCTGTAGCTTCTTCTACTTCTAGGTACTTGCCGATATCAAAGGAGAACAGATCGGCTAAGGACTGCAAAATTGGCATCGGTAGAGGAATCAGTAAAAAAGTTAAGAGCGGAGTATGGACATAAAAGAATTACCTGAGGAAGGACATCGGTAGCTTGCGCGACATCGGCTTCAGGGGGATGAATGGGCTGTTTTTCGAGGGGACCGATGTCAGCCGATGGAGTAGGGACAGTATCATCAGCAACCAGAGGACTTGGTGCTGAGAGGGGAGCAGCTGGAGAAGTCATCGGCTCAACGCTTGGAGGGACGTCAGAGAGATGGTGAGGTTCTGGGGCTGATGACTCAAGCTGAAAAGGGATTTGGTGAGAAAAATGAGGAATGGATAATAATAATAGTAAGGCTTGGCGCATACCTGAGGGGACGAAGGAGCCGATGTGGTCTGGGGAGAAGATGCATCATGGCAGCGACATCGGCATCGGTCTTCTGTTTCTTTGAGAGAGGGCGATGCGCTAACTTTTTACGTTTTTGTCCCATCGGCCGAGGCGCCTTGAGAAGAGCCGATGGAGATGGAGCATCACGCCCTAAGTGTGGGGTGGCCGATGGAGGCTGATACTGGATCGGTCGACCGCTGTTGCTTGTTCTTGGGGGTTCGACGCTGGCGGCCTGCAAGATTAGAGGTGAGAGTTGGTTGAAGAAGGCGATTAAAGCTTGCAGGTGTTACCTCGTCTTCGGATTCAACGTAGTCGCGTCCAGACGGGAACAGTAATAGGTGGGTGCTAAGCAGAACAGATGTTTCTTCCATTCTGACCACCATCGGACAAAGAGCTTGGTGTTGGCAGTACAGATGAACACCTCGTGGCGCGCTAGCAGGAGGGAATCTGTCAAAGACCGCAGCCGATCATATTCCAGGCGCTGCTGACCGTGCCCCGGGCTTGGAGTTTGTCGATGAAGAATAGCCTATCGGAGCTGACCAAGGCCAAATTGGAGAGCCGATTGATGGATGATAGAATCATACAATGGCTGAGTTCGGCCCAGAGAAAAGCCGGTTGCAGCAGACAAGGGCTGATAGCCGATAGGAATATAGCTTTAGACTCGTCATCATTCAGAGCTTTGAGTGGGTCAAAATAGAAGGCATCTCGAATGATGATGCGTCATTGTACGCAAACCAAAGAGTGGCATCCCTGGTAAAGCCGTAATAAAACCCCTTGAACCACTGACTAACTTCAGCGGGGTTATCTTGCCGCCAGAAAGTGCCGATGCAGCTTCGCCCATAGAGATGCATCGGCGGTAAACAGGGTCTTGATCTTCTGGGTAATCGGCCGGGAAGGATTGCTTGAGGAGAGAAGTTTCTGGGATAGCCTTGGAGGTATAAATATTGAGCCAGAGCTGAACAAACCACCAAGGACCCCAATGTGGCCGACGGGCTGGCCAGCCGATAGCTTAGTTGCCACCTGGTGAAGTAGCTGGTAGGTGGCCCAAGGAATAGTGCCCCAACGAAATTTGTTTCCTATCGGCCAAGCACTCGGCCAGGCATTTCATATTGGTCGTCGGCCGAGGGTTGCACCACCAAAGACGAACCGTTCCAACCACAAGTTCAGAAAAGCGACATGCTCCCGATCATCAACCGGTCCAGTTCCTTTGTTGTGGAGAGATATATACCTGACCAGCCGCCGATGTTTTTGTTTGGAACCGGTGAGCAGGCTTTGAACCGGAGTTTGAAGGGTTGAAAATGTAGCTTGTCGTATCCAGGCCAGGTGAGCATGGTCACGTCCTAGCAAAGTGGGGGTCATCGCCCATGCCCGAACATGAAAGCATTAACAGAGCATCAAACCAGTAGTATGCAGCCGAGCAAGTAGGACTCATTCCTTTCCATATCAGCCAGGAGAGATTGATGCAGTGGCCGATGTGAGATTCTTCCCAATAGGTCCTCTTTACAGCGATACTCTGACGAGGTACCAATCTCTCCACCCGGACAGCTTACTCGGCCATGATCGAAGCTGTTGGTCCAGTCACTGACCAACATAGTCGAGTTCTTGAAGGGAACCGTTGGTTTCGCGACATGAAATCGGTGGATCTTCGCTGCCCATGGGGCCCATGATAGAAAAAGCTGGGGTAATCGGCCTGGAATCCAAGATCTGGGCTCTAAGATGCTACAGTAAACAAGAACACGACGAAGAACAGGTGAAGAACATAGCAGATCGGCGTTCGTATAGATTGCAGATGGCGAGAAAATAATCGGTGAGAAGATTACCTCAGGAACTGCAGATGCCGATGCCATCGCGAAATAGGAGAAGTTGCAGGATTGACGCCGGGGAGAAAGGTTGCAATGATTCGTCTGATTCGCTAGAGCTTGGTGAAATGTGGAAGATGAAGCGGTGGTGCTCTGGTGATGTGAAAGCATAAAAAAGGCAAAAGACGAAGCGTTTTTATAGAGGTATGACAACCGAGCGGGAATCGAGGCCGTGGCACTGTTTCAAACATTTATGCAAGTGGGCTATCTTGGGCCGCCTCGGGTATGGGAGAAATCTGGAGGCCCAAAATGAAAGAATTTCAAAGTCCTATTGGAGAACTCCGAATTGGGGCATGTGTTAACGCCAAAATTTGGTAAGGCCTTGTATCAGATTCGGTCAAAAGGACGGTTGCAGTCAGATAATGGAAATTATCCAAGAAGCAGACCGATTCCGCAGAAGGAGCCTTGAAGACCGCGCGTGGCAGTATTACTATAGTTATTAGGAAAAAGGTTTATCTCTTTAGGAAACCTGACCTCGTGTCCGGTCAGACCTTGTTAGTGTTTTTTGTATAGATAGGAAATCGTTATACCGTGTCCTATAAGACTCATGTAACTGGGTATATATACGTATGCCCGGGGACCTTGTAAGAAATATCAACCACAGATCAATACAAAATCGCGCATCGCCACCCTTTTGACGGATCCTGCTTCTCGAGCCGGCTGCATCGTTAGTCCGAACTCCTGCGAGAGGTAAGTCTCGTCACCCCGCTACCAATCGGCTAGGACTTCCTCGGTAAGGTCCGATATTCTAGTCGTTATGTAGTTCGGCTTACCACGATATATTACTTTATCTATGGCTGCATCAGTTCAGTTTGACCTCATAGATTGATTAGGTATATCACATCACGCGTGCAAAATCGTATCGGCTTACTGGGAGCGATTATCATCGGTTTCGTGCATCGGTTGGGTCCGACCTACGGAACCGCAAGTGATAAGTCGATCCTGTTGGCCGATGCGTTGTGTGCAGGCGTTTATCGGAGTGCATAGCCGGTAAGTTATTTCATCACGGTCGCATCATATCTATCGATTATTGAGGCATTGTTATCATTGTCGTCTGTGCTGCAACGGTTGGGTCCGATCTACTAGACTGACGATAATGCTTTACTCTTGATGAGCCGATGGTGTGTGCGATGGTGTATCGGAGTACTTAGCCGATAAGTTATCTAGTTAAGCCGACTACCATTTATTCATTGTATTATCCTATACTCGCTCTATTCAGTAGTCGGATAGCTTATCAATTATTTGTCATTTATGTTTATTGCTACTTTATTATACGTTCTTGCCTGTATTATGTTACAATCGGCTAAGAACTAGCCGATGGTCTATTCTGCCGATCCAAGTACAAGTACAATCAGGTTCCCGGCACGACCCCAGGTGAGGGCCCGGGCATGAGCTTGGGTGAGGACCAGTATATGGCCCGGACAGCGGACGAAATCCCGGGGACCGATATAAGCAAGGGCCCCGGGTGCAGGCACACCTTCATAACAACACCAGTAACACTAGATCGTGATCAGCTAGGATCTATTTGATTTATTTATGCATTATACTTGCTTATTTTATCAAGTTTATAGCCGGTTTTGAGCATCCCTTCGATGATCGGCTAGCTCGATATTTGTTTGTTATTACGTTATTGCTCTTGCCGTCATCGGCCTTAAGCCGATGTATAAGTGCTACAGTGTGCATCGGCCATCGGCTGATGAAACGAGTCTAGATCGGCTTCCAGCCGATTGGCTCATTGAATCCCTGAGCTAATTTTCTCCTTGTCAATTATTGGGTCAAATTGACTGGCACGCCTACGAACCTCAAAACTTTACGACCTGCACTGGAGTGAAGCAAATCTCCCAGGCCTTCGCGTGTCAACCCGACGCCGGACGGCCCCCGGGGTGGGTTTTCGGCGTCAACAAGCCGCAGCGACTTCTCTAATCGTTCCAGCTTCGACGGGCTGCAATCCGAGGTCGGCCACCCTTCGTCCGACGCCCCAATGAAATCTGGAACCTTCGGCATGGCTGGGGGAACAGGAGATTTGGGGGAAATATGGTCGGGGGCTTAGAATGGACAAATGGATACGGATTCGCTCGAGCTTCGGTGGGGAGGAGCAAGCAATGGCGAACCCTAGCGGAGCGGGAGGCGAAATTTTGGCGCGGAGCAGGGAAGATGAAACGATTGGTCACATGGAGAAGATAGAGGAATCTTTTCTCTCTCCCCCAGCCTTTATAGATCCGATTCCGACTCATGGGCTTGGACCTGCAAAGTCGGCACTGGGCCACCAACATATGAGTTTCTACAGTAGCACGCTCAATATGGGCCGTTCGCTGGCTGCATTAAAATCGTGGTACAGGTGCTACCAATAGGAACCGATGAGGTAAATAGATATGCTTCATGAAGGCCTAATTGCTGAACACATGTGTTTGGGTATCTGTCTTATCCACCAGGTATCGAGGATATATCCTTATAAGGATCACAAGCTGGTCTTCATTAAAATTGGGGATGCTGGTATCTTTCTCGAGTACACCTGACCACGCAATGGATTTATTTTCATAAAGTGGTACTCGTTCTACATGCTTGGCCAACAATTGCCATGAGCAACATTATTCCAGCCGACATGATGCTGAAGAGTCTAACTTCCGAGTAGTGCACTACTCAAGAGAGACTATAAATATCCTTTCCAGCTGACATGATGCTGAGGAGTCTAACTTCCGAGTGGGACGCCCTTTTCCGGCTATAAAGCCCCTTTTCTGGCTGACATGAAGCTGAAGAGTCCCATATACGAGTGGCATGCTACTCGGCAAGACTATAAATTATATTCCGGTTGACATGATACCGAAGAGTCTCATATACCAGTAGTATACTACTCGGGAAAGACTACAAGGTTAAAGATCTTTGACTTTATGTTTAATTGTTTTCACAATTAAGCACAAAGTCGGGGGCTACACCTAATAGGTGCGCCTATTCGGCACACACTATTCATACATCTATATGAAGCCCTTCATAGCCTCGCTGTCAGCTGACATGAAGCAGGACTCAGGAAGAAGACGCACTTGGACAAAGAGTACTCAGGAGCAATGCACTCGGGCAATCTTCACCGTGGAGGATGAGCACTCAGCGTCAGCTGTGACTCAACTATGAAGGTCTCATGGGCTACTATGGAGGCCATCGGCCCCGGGTACCTCATCACAAGCATGTGGGCCATTTGGATAGAGGATGGGCCGAGACTTGTAATTCGAGAGATAGCAGCACCCGGCAGACTTTGCCTTGTACAAAAAGGAATATACAGTTCTAGTTGGGTAAGATGTATCTCTAAGAAGGAAATCCCATGGCCGTGTCTAGCTGGGATTTCTACCTTGTACCCCTGTCCCCCGGTATATAAGGGGAGGCAGGGTGCCCCATGAGGGCAGATGATCAAGAGTTCATCAGAACCACCACCATAATCCTCATAGGAATACATCCCAACTGGATGTAGGGTATTACCTCACATCGAGGGCCTGAACCAGTATAAAATCTCTCCATGTTCCTTTGCAATCCACCAAGTTTCCATCTACCGAGTAGCCCCATATTCGTATTGCCAGTGTAAAACATCGACAAAGTAGCCCCATATTATTATCGCCGATATAAAACATCGATAGTTGGCACGCCTAGTAGGGGCTTCATCGAGATCATCTTCAACAAGCCTGATGGATCCAATGACCAGAGTCGACGGCATCAACTTCTTCCCGGGTAACAATCACCTTTGGGAGCCTCGACTTCGTCACTGATGAATTCAGCAACTTACCCTGTCTGACTCGGATCTGATCCAATTGGCTAGGGACCAAGCCGATTCCACGCCGGTCGGCCTACATAACGCTGCAGCGATCTTCGTCGATATGTTGCAGTGATCTCCAACATACCTGAGTCTAGGGATAACTCTTTCTTTCGGTGTACGACTCAGACTCGGTTTTGAGCCAGCCAAGATCAGGCTAAGAGAGGAGGAGATTGTCAATCTCCCATACAGACTTAGCAACGCCACAGATAACTTCAATCAGCATCTGACGCGGCAAACCCGATCGCCTGGAGTTCAACTCGGATACGGTTTAGAGCTGCTCGAGATTGGATCTAAGGAGGTTGGAGTCGTTATTACCCCCCTCAACCATTCCGACTCCGACTCTAAGTTGGACAACACTTCGGTGAGCTTTTCTCCACCACGTGGAGTCTTCATAGCGTCTAAGGGCTCAACTCCCACTCAGGAGGCACACCGACTATGCATTTGCAAGAAGAGGAAGCCCGCTGACTATGTGAACAATAGGAGGATGACGCAAGACGCCTATAGGCTGTCACACCCTGAGTTTCCCCTCAAATAGAACCACACAAAATATATTAAAGAAAAAGCTCAAAAAAATCATTTCAAAAGGCTAGGGGAAATAATTAAAGAAGTAAAATGCAAAATAATAAAATATCATGGCTAAGAATTTTTTCCTATATTCTCCTAGCCAAAATACACTAACAGGATTTTGATGGGAATTTTTAGAGCACTGGAAGCAATTTTAATAAATCAAAACAAATTATCAGAATTAAAATCATTCTGGAAATTCTCTTTTTCCTTTTTCTTTCCTTCCTTTTCTCTTTTCCTTTTTTTCCTCCCACTGGGCTGTGATCTAGTTCTGTGTCTCGCCTATGCAGCCCGCGTGCGCACGCCCCTCCCCGCGGGCCCACCCATCGGTCAGCGTCTCCTCGCCCACGCTGTTTCCCTCACTGCCCCCGCTGACCTGTGGGACCACGGCCCCACATGTCAGCTTCGTCCTCAACCTCTGGCCGAATCGGCTGGAGGGGATCGAGCTGTGTGGAGGCCATGGGCCCTAGGTACCTCTTCACAAGCATATGGGCCACTCGGATAGAGGATGGGCCGAGTCTTGTAATTAGAGATAAGATAGCACCCGGCAGACTTTGCCTTGTACAATAAGGAAAACACTGTCTTAGTCGGATAAGTTTCTATCTCTAAGAAGGAAATCCATTGGCCGTGTTCAACTGGGATTCCTATCCTGTACCCCTGCCCCCTAGTATATAAGGAGAGGCAGGGTGCCCCATAAGGGCGAGAGATCATTGATCGACAAACACCTTAGAGGAATTACACCACAACTAGACGTAGGGTATTACCTCACCTCGAGGGCCTGAACCAGTATAAATCTTCTTTGCGTTCCTCTACAATCCATTGAGTTTCCCCTCGCTGAGTAGCCCTATAGTTGTATTGCCGGTGTAAAACATCGACAGTTGGCGCGCCAGGTAGGGGCTCTGGCGAGTTTCACATCTACAAGCTCGATGGATCCAACAACCAGAATCGACGGCAACAAGTTCTCCCCTGGAGACATAATTTCTTTCGGAAGCCTCAATTTCGTTGCCGACCAGATCGGCAACCATACCTTGGCCGAAGCAGATCCAATCCAGCCGGCCGAGGAACCAGCCAACGTTGCGCCAGTCGGCCCACAGGACGTCGCAGTCTCCTTCAACAATCTACTGCGGCAGTCCTTCACTTTGCCGAGCATTGGGACAACTCTCTCCTTCGGTGTTCGACTTGCGCTACGCCTTGAGCTAGCTCGGGTTGGGCCAAGAAGGGGAGAGATCATCAAACTCCCGCACGAATTCGGCGACGCTGTGGATCTACATCCCGCGCAGCAGACCCGATCTCCTGCGATTCAGTTTAGACACGGCCAAGCGCCATTTCTGATTGGATCTAGAGAGGTCGGGGTCGTCCTTACTCCGATAAACTACTCGGAGTCCAACTCTAAGTCGGATAACGGTTTGAACGCTAGTTCGGACTCTAGTCTGGCGAGTTTCCTCCCCCCTCCCCCCCATGAGATCTTTATGGCTTCAACACCACCACCCGAGGTGCGCCGACTACAAGAGGAGCAACAGGAGGAGGCGCACCGACTGCGACAACAGGAGGAGGCCGACCGCGAGGCTCGCAATGACGGGCTATGCAAGGCTGGGCGAGCAGCTCAGCAGCAGATTCTCTAGACTAAAGTCGGCGATCACAACGTCTTCGTCATGCCACAACAGAATGTTGTGGCCGCCGCAACCTTGCTGGACACGCTCCAGCTCAGGCCTGATCACCTGGCCACCCCAACTATCGCCAAGATCAAGGCGATGATCATGGTTGCTGCCTTCCAGCAACAACAACAGTAGTCGGGTGACACCATGGTACCGACTAACCGGTCGAGATCTCTAGCAGCGGGTCATCCACATCAGCACGACGTCGGGCGGCCGGCTCAAGTCGGCCACGTGAGGAGTCTAGGCAAACGTCACTCGGCAATGACAACCGGTGGCGTCACCAGTATGACCGCCGGCCCAACCAAGACCTCTAAGAGCGCCTACAACATGACCTCCGCCACACCATCAACGCCCAGCGCTGCGAACGACATGAAGACGAGCGCTGCCGACTAGAAGATGAAAACGAGCGCTTCGGTCTCCATCAGGAGTGGTTTAACTACCGTGGTTGAAGCCCAAGCCTTCACGAAGATGAAGGCATTCCAGCTTTCACCCGGGAGCTACAGGACGTCGACTGGCCGACTGGCTTTAAGCCCACTGGAATTGAAAAGTATGACGGCAAAACAAATCCCGAGTCCTGGCTCACCATATATACCCTAGCAGTTAGAGCTGCTAGGGGCGACAACAAAGTCATGGCTAACTACCTCCCAGTCATGCTAGCCGACTCGGCGAGGACATGGCTGACAGGGCTCCCGAGGCAGTTGATCGGTTCCTGGGGAGAACTCAGGGAGTGGTTCATCACCAATTTTCAGGGAACCTATGAGAGACCATCTTCTGAGCACGATTTGTATCAACTACACCAGAAGAAGAACAAGTCTCTACGAGATTTTATCAAGAGATTCTCCGAGAAGCGCAACAAGATCCCAATGATTCGAGATGAGGCTGTCATCGCCGCCTTCCGCAAGGGAGTAAAGGATGCCCCGTTCATCACGAAATTCACTCGGAAGCCACCACCCTCTATCTGGGCTCTTTTCGACATGGCAAACAAATACACTGACTCGGCTGAAGCGGTCGCAGAGGCCCTCGACGAGAAGAAGGAGTCTCGACAAAAAGACCAGAAGGCAAAAGCTGACAACGAGGCGTCTCAAAACAAATCTTGCAGCCGCAAGCGGAAGTCGGACAACGAGGTGGCCAACATGGAGCGAACTCGGTCGCAGCCCCAAAGCAACAACGACTACCAGAAAGTCATGAGTGGGCCATGCCCCTTCCACCCCAAGGGCAAGCACGCGGCCAAAGACTGCTACATGCTCAAGAAGTTTACCTCCGAGCAGGCTTCGTCGTCTGGCACCGACAAGGACAAGGACAAGCTAGATCAGGGTCCGGCTGACGATTTCCAAGATCCTCAGGCCGAGCTCAACCATATCTTTGGAGGGCCGTCTACATATGAGTCCAAGCGAAAGCAGAAGCTCACAGCGCGCGATGTCAACTCAATCTCCACAGCAGACACACCCCAGTACTTGCGTTGGTCAGAGACGTCGATCACGTTCACCCGCGCAGATCACCCAGATCGGGTTTCACACCGGGACGCTACCCACTCGTCCTGGACCCGGTCGTCAGAAATATCAGGCTGAAGAAAACCCTCATCGACGGAGGCAACGCGCTTGACATCTTATTCGCCAAGACTTTGGATGAGATGAGGATTCCTCGTTTAGAATTACGGCCGAGCACTGCGCCCTCCCACGGGATAATTCCTGGCCTGTCACCAACTCCACTCAGGCAGATCACATTGCCAGTAACCTTCGGCATGTGGGATAACTTTTGCACGGAAAACGTCTACTTCGAGCTCGCCGACCTCGAGACTGCGTACCACGCGATACTCGGACGACTGGCACTCGCCAAATTTATGGCGATACCGCACTATACATATATGGTGCTCAAGATGCCTGGACCAGCAGAAGTCCTCTCCCTCCGCAGCGATGTCAAACAAGCTTTCACCTGCGACAAGGAGAGCTGCGAATTGGCTCAATCACAAGAGGCGGTAGTCGGACGCAACAGCATTCGGCAAGCCGTCACAACTGAAGTCAAGGAAGACCCAGTTCCAGCCAAAAAGGCAGCGAAGTTGGGAATTTCAGCGGACTCAGACACAAAGAAGATCCCCCTGGACCCTTCCGACCCCTCCAAGACTGCCCTAGTCAGGACCGGACTCGACCCCAAATAGGGAGACGCGCTCATCACCTTATTCCAAGCCAACAAGGATATATTTGCGTGGACACCATCTGACATGCCGGGCATACCAAGGGAGGTGATCGAGCATGCCCTCAACGTGAATACAGACGCCAAGCCAGTCAAGCAATGGCTGCGGCGCTTCACTCAAGACCACAAGGATGCTATTCGGGAGGAGATCACCAAGCTCCTTGCAGCCGGGTTCATCAAGGAGGTCAATCACCCAGATTGGCTGGCAAACCCAGTTCTGGTCCAGAAGAAAAAGGTAAATGGTGCATGTGTGTCGACTACACCGATCTCAACAAGGCGTGCCCCAAGGACCCATTTGGTCTTCCCAGGATAGATCAGGTGGTAGATTCCACGGCTGGGTGCGACCTACTCAGCTTTCTCAACTGCTACTCAGGATACCATCAAATCATCCTGAGGGAGGAAGACTATTTAAAGACATCTTTCATCACGCTGTTTGGAGCATACTGCTACATCACAATGCTGTTCGGTTTGAAAAATGATGGTGCAACCTATCAACGGGCAATTCAGCGGTGTCTGCACACTCAGATCGGGCACAACGTAGAAGCCTACGTCGACAACGTGGTGATCAAGACCAGGTCCAAAGAAGACCTCATCGTTGACCTAGAAGAAACCTTCCAAAATCTTTGAAGATTCAAGATGAAGTTGAACCCAGAAAAGTGCGCCTTCGGTGTGCCATCTGGCAAGTTACTCGGCTTCATCATCTCGCATCGAGGCATCGAGGCCAACCCGGAGAAAATCAATGCAATAATGAACATGGCTCCCCGACTAACCAGAAGGACGTCCAGAAGCTGATAGGCTGCATGGCGGCACTCAGCCGATTTATTTCCCGACTGGGCAAACGGGGTATACCTTTTTTTCAAGCTATTGAAGAAAGCCGACGACTTCCAGTGGACTCCCGAAGCCCAGCAAGCCTTCGAAGACTTCAAGAAATTACCTTTTTTTCAAGCTATTGAAGAAAGCCGACGACTTCCAGTGGACTCCCAAAGCCCAGCAAGCCTTCGAAGACTTCAAGAAATTTCTCACATCACCCCCCGTGTTGGCGTCACCCATGCCCCAAGAACCGCTAATGCTATATCTAGCGGCAACCACTCAGGTAGTCAACACAGTGCTGGTGGTCGAGCGATCCGAACAAGGTCACATCCAAAAAAATACAACGGCCAGTTTACTTTGTCAGTGAGGTGCTTGCCGACTCGAAGATGAGATATCCGCAGGTCTAGAAGCTGTTATATGGCCTACTCATCACAGTCCAGAAGCTGGTGCACTATTTCCAAGCACATCAAGTCACGGTGGTCATGTCGTTTCCACTCGGGGATGTCCTTCATAACCGCGAGGCCACCGGCCGAATCGCTAAATGGGCACTCGAGTTGATGGCGTTCGATATCACCTTTCAGCCACGGACAGCAATTAAATCACCGACCTGTACCGAAGGAGCGCATCTGGTCTCCTCATGCATTGCGTCACCACCAAGGAGGACAAGCAGATCCTGCAGTCGATCCACTCGGGCATATGTGGCAACCATGCCGCATCCAGGATGTTAGTCGGAAAGGCTTACCGACAGGGATTTTTCTGGCTCACAGCAGTAACTGATTGTCGATGTTTTACACCGGCAATACAACTATAGGGCTACTCAGCGAGGGGGAACTCAATGGATTGCAGAGGAACACAAAGAGATTTTATACTGTTTCAGGCCCTCGATGTGAGGTAATACCCTACATCCAGTTGTGGTGTTATTCCTCTGAGGAGTTGTGTCGATCAATGATCTCGTGATCTCGTACCCCTTGAGGGGCGCCCTGCCTCCCCTTATATACTAGGGGACAAGGGTACATGATAACGATCCCAGCTGGATACGGCCAAGGGATTTCCCTCTTAGAGATAGAAACTTATCCGACTAAGACTATGTTTTCCTTATCGTACAAGGCAAAGTCTGCCGGGTGCTATCTTATCTCTAACTACATGATTCGGCCCATCCTCTATCCGAGTGGCCCACATGCTGGTGGTGAGGTACTCGGGGCCCATGGCCTCCACAGTAGCCCCTGAGACCTTCATAGTTGAGTCACAGCTGATGCCGAGTGCTCATCCTCCACGGTGAAGATTGCCTGAGTGCGATGCTCCCAAGTACTCTTTGTCCGAGTGAGTCTTCTTCCCGAGTCCTGCTTCATGTCAGCTGGCAGCGAGGCTATGAAGAGCTTCATGTAGAGGTATGAATAGTGTGCACTGAATAGGCGCACCTATTAGGTGTAGCACCCGACTTTGTGCTTAATTGTGAAGACAATTAAACATAAAGTCAAAGATCTTCAGCCTGATAGTCTTTCCGGAGTAGTATACTACTGGTATATGAGACTCTTCAGTATCATGTCAACCGGAATAAACTTTATAGTCTTGCTGAGTAGGAAATTACTCATATGTAGGACTCTTTGACTTCATGTCAGTCGGAATGCATGTTTATAGTCTTGCCGAGTAGGATGCTACTCGTATATGGGACTCTTCAGCTTCATGTCAGCTAGAAAGGGAGTTTATAGTCTTTCCCGAGTGGCGTCCCACCCAGAAGCTAGACTCCTCCGCATCATTTCAGCGGGAATGAGAAATTTATAGTCTCTCCCGAGTAGTGCACTACTCGAAAGTTAGACTCTTCAGCGTCATATCGGCTGGAATAATGCTGCTCATGGCAACTGATGGCCACGCATGTAGGACGAGTACCACTTTATGAAAATAAATCCATGGCGTGGTCAGGTGTACTCGAGAAAGATACATGCATCCCCAACTTTAATGAAGACCAGCTTGTGATCCATGTAAGGATATATCCTTGAGACCTGGTGGATAAAACAGATACCCAAACATATATATTTAGTAATAAGGCTCTCATGAAGCATATCTATTTACCTCATCGGCTCCTGTTGGTAGCACCACCGCTATAATTTCAACTCAGCTTGCGGGCGGCCCACATGGAGCATGCTACTGTAGGAACTCATATCTTGGTGGCCTAGTACCGACTGTGTGGCCCAAGCCCATTAGTCGGTATCGGCTCTATAAAAACCGGGGAGAGAGAAAAAGATTCCTTCATCTTCCCCAAATCAGCCAATCGCTTCGTCTTCTGCCTTCGCGCCCAACTTTTCACCTCCTGCTTGGCTAGGGTTAGCTGCTGCTACTGTTCCCTGCTCGAACTCAGGCGACTCTAGTCCTCTTCGTCTGTTCCAAGCCCCCAATCGCTTTTCCCTTAAATCTCTCCGCCCCCAACCATGTCGAAAGCTTCGGATCCTGCGGGTGCGCCGGGGAATGCTTGGCCGACTTCGGATTGCGGCTTGGTGAAACTGAAGCTGCTGGAGAGTCAATTGAAGTTGCCCAGCCAGGAGGTGATCCGTTGGTGGCTGGCTAAGGGTGAGTCAGTCCCAAATCCCTAATCTGGCTAAACAATAGTTTTTGCCTCTTTTTTCGATTGGGGTTTGTGCCTTCCCTCTTCTGAGTTCTTCCGCTGCATCCTTGACTTCTATGGGTTGGAGTTGGTGAATTGGAATCCCAACTCGATTCTTCAAATCTCCATATTTGTTACTCTCTGCGAGTGCTTTTTGGGTGTGGAGCCCCATTTTAATTTCTTTAGGCATCTATTCCACATCAAACCCCAGCCCTCCAAGAATAATATCAATGTGATCGAAGGGGCTGGTTGTAACAGCCCACTTTTGATCTTTGGTGCATAAAACCGTTTTTCCATTTGCATGCCCTTTATGTCATCTTTCATGCATGAAAAATCTCAGCCAACGGGTTAAAGATCGTGCGACCTGTATAAACCAGCGCCTTAGAGGCAAATCTGAGTAGGCGCAGACAGTGACAATGGAACGGACCGTCCGGACTAGGAGTGGATGGTCCGGCAAAGCAAAGAGCAGAGCCGGCGAGCTTCTCGGCGACGGCGGCTTTGGCTGTAGTCGGGCCCCAAGGAGAAAGGATAGAGGACGAGCAAATAAGCCTGCGCCCGCGCCCTCTCCCGCGCCCGCGCCCTCTCTCGCGAGCCCGCGCCCGCGCCCTCTCGCTCCCGAGCTCGCGCCCGCGCCGTCTCTTGCGAGCCCGCGCCCGTGCCCTCTCTTGCGAGCCCGCGCCCGTGCCCTCTCGCTCCTGAGCTCACGCCCGCGCCCGCGCCCTCTCTCGCGACCCTGCGCCCTCGCCCGCGCCCTCGCCCGTGCATTCATCCAATGGGTCTCGCGTTTGGATCGCATGGTTGTTGGAGTTAATCCTCAAGTGTGAATCTTTGATACGTGATGCTATCTTTTGTGCCCTGTCCTCCATCGTCCAAACAAGATCACACAAGGATCTCTCCCCGCCCGTGCGGCTCGACCAGGTGGCTTCCTCTGCGCGCCCTAGACCACGTGAGAGGGAGAGGTAGAGCCGCCTTGGGACCTCGCGAGATGCCCCCGACAGCCTCAGCAGCGCCCTGCCCTGTCCCATCTGTCTGCTGCACGCTTGCCCGTGTTCACGCCATCACGAGACCGTGGAGCAGAGCAGCGCCCCTCCCCTCTCCTCTCCCTTCCCTGCCTTCCTTCTTAACCAAGTCCATGTCCTCCTGCCTCCCCAACTCGCCCTCTTTCTCACGCACCCAAGGACTCAGGGGATTGCCCCTTGGTTCGCCGGGAACGTGAGGTGCCGCCCATGGCGCCGGCGAGCACACGCCTTCCGTCTGGGAGCTCCGGTGAGTTTCACCTTGTCTCAGCTATGTTACCATGTGTTCCTGCCCGACCTAACTCCGTTTTTGCCCTCGGCGAGCAGCAGGCACCACCGCAGCCTCCATCGTGTGCAATCCTGTTGCCGAGCCGACCACTGCCTCAACGTTGCACCCCACTGCCTGCACTCTTCAGTGAGCTCCTGTTTCTGCATGTGCTTTCTTTGTATTCCTAGGAGGCCACTAGTTCTCCCCACGTCCTTGGCTTGGCCTGTCATGCCATTGTTTTGCCATCCACCCAAGCGTCACCACCGTGGCCACATGTGTGGATGAGGCTCAATCGGAGCATGGCCGCATGTATTAGAACCCTACGACCTTGCATGCAGGACCCCTAGAGCTTCCCCACGCCCCTGCATCACTAGCCATGCACTAGAGCATGAGGGGACAGAGGTAGACAAGCCGTGCATTAGCTTGGCTTTTCACCGAACACCTTAGGTGCGCTTGTGTTTTTGTCCATAGCCCGAGGGTACCTTGATTATTGTTCAAGGGTGACCAGCACATCGTATGAGCCTTGGGGATTTTGGGAGGCCTCCCAACTCCCTAGGGATGGATCATAAGCGCGGGATATTGCTAGGTCAACGATAGAAAGGCTTTGTCATTGATGATGTGAGCCTCTTGTGTGGTAACTCATATTGTCCTTGTCATGTGGGTTCAGTTGTACACACTCTCGAGAGTTAAAACTATTTGAATAGCCGTGTCCTCGGTTATGGACGACTTGGGAAATTCTCCACCGTAGTAGTTTTAATTTTTGGAAACTGTTTTGGGGAAAGATCTTGGTGCGAACGGGGAGTTCGCTGGGATGGTTGTGGCAGCGTGTTGCCACTGTTGGCTGGCATGGGCAGGGAGCCCATATGGTTGGAAACACTTGGGGGTTGATGCTTATATACTTGTTTTATGTGCTAGCTTGTTTACAAAAATTTCGTTGCAAAACCGCACTATGTATATTATGATTTATGCAAACTGCAGGACCTGAACCATCCCTTGTTTATCTTCGCATATTATGGAATACCATTGCAAACACTATAAGTCTTGCGGAGTACATATTGTACTCACACACGCTTGTGTGACTTCTTTTTTTTAGAGATGGTTGAGGAGGACCCGACAATCGGGTACTTCTATGGAGCGGGTTTTGGAGACGATGACGACGGTGCTTACTAGGGCTTACCGGTTGGTTGCCTATGGGCGGGCAGAGGCATACTTGCTGGTTTTTGGTGCCTCTATTATCTTGTTTCCGCTGTTGAACTCTTTGTTAATTTGTTGTTCTATTTGGCCGGTCGGCCTCTATGTAATCGCTAAAGTCTAGACTCTTGTACGACTTATGGTTGGACTGCTGTGAGCTGAACCTGTGATGTATGGATTATGATGCCAATGTTGAATGTGTGTGCTAGCAATTGATCGTGGGACTAGCATGGTACACACATAGGGTTCGGGGTCAAACTGGGGTCCGACACTGGTCTTCAGTTGAGAAGTGATGGGAAGAAAACATATCTTGATCTCCCCTTGAAATCTTCCTTGAAAGGCTGGCACAAGGAGTGGTTCTATTGCGTAGATTTGGCTCCCTCCTTGCTCCATTCACCGGCTTGCCACCGGTAGTTTTACCAAATTGGTTAGCAGATCCAACCTTTGAGGAGATGGGCCAGGTGCATCAATTGTTGGGGAAATTAGAAGAGCTTAAGGAGGCTGGCCTAACTAGGCCTTGGGTGGCCCGGCGTTTCCTGACTTGGCGCATCTAGCCGCTGAAGTTGAGGAGCGCGTTCGGCTGGGATTTTCAGGGCAAATATGATCTTGACCGAGTAAGCCACGAGTCAGCCAACAAGTACAAGGTGACCGAGACCCTGTTTGGTTACTTCTCTGAGAGGGTGATTGAGACCGAAGACGATAAACGCCAGACCGTGGCTTATAGCTTCCTTCGGCCCCATCCCAAGGTAATCTTTGTCCTTCTTCTGTGACGAATGCCTGTGGGCTTGTGTCTGTGATTGCCCAGCATTGTGTGATGTACTTTGTTGATTCATATGTAGTGGTGCGAGGAGTTCGATGAGGACTCCTGCCCGTTGTCAGCCATTAAATCGAAGAAGAGGCCGAGGAGCCCCCTGCTGCCCAACCCGACTCCAAGAGAGCGGGGAAAAAGCCTGTTCTATATCGGGGCGAGGGGGCCATGATGCCGCGTGTCATGGTAGGGGGTCTGAAGATAAAGGACAGCGCCGCCACGGTACCCAGGCGATCAAGTCCTAGGTTGGGACCAATACGGCCGAGCTCAACATTGCCGAGCCCAGCAAAAGCACCGCCGAGTAGACGATCCAAGCAAGCGCCGCCAAGCAGACAGGTGCCCGAGTCGGCCATGCCACCAACGGGGCCGCCTCCAGCTGCCACGCCACCGCCGACTGCTTCGCCGACCAGGCCGACAACCGGGCGTAGCGCTCCGCCGGGACCCGGATCGCCTGGCGGGAAACTTAAGTTCTCCAAGAGGTAAGCTGCTCTGGATCTTCTGAGATTCTTGTCTGTTGCAGTAGTATTTTGATGTCTATTTTGCCATGCAGGAAGCGTGCCGATATCGATCTCAAGGAGACCGCTCCGACTGCTCCCCTTGAAGAGCCCGCCCCAGCCGAGCCAGCCCCCGTGAGCACACCCGTTGAGCCGGTGGCCAGCCTAGTCACGGAGACTAAGGTGGTCCTGACTGCGGGGCCGCTGGTGCCGCCCAACCAGGGGTGGTTACTGAGGTTGCTGTCCCAACCCCTGAGTCGATGCCCGCTGCTGAGTCGACCCCCGAGGCCGCAAGGGATGCTGGCATGGGGGCCAGGACCCCGTCGCCGTCATGGTCGTTGTCGCCGTCGTCAATCCCGAACCTTCCTCGGGTTGAAGCTCCACCGCGTAAGTTCCCCCGGACGTTCACCTGGACGGCGCCTGATGGAACCACGAGGAGGTTCAAGCTCAATGAGGCCGCGGCAAGAAGGGAACGCGAAAGCTTGCTCTGCACCACCATTGCCGGCTCCGAGGGGGTTCGGGTATGATTCTTGCAGTGGAGTCCTGGTGGTCTTCCTGTTTTGACGTCTGACTCCGTTCTTGACTTGTTCTCTCCCTGAGCAGAAGCTTGTTGATCGTAATGAGGAGATGACTAGGATCCTGATCGAAATGGCCCCCCATCTCGCGGAGTTAGAGTAGCTCCGAGCATTGAAGGCCGAGATGGAGGGGCGCCACGCGGGGAGGGAAGCTTGGCTAAAGGATGCCACCACCCAGCTCAGGGATGAAACTTGGGCCCAAGCCAGGAAGATTAGTGGTAAGTCCCCCGAATGCTTCTTCCCAACGGAACATTTGATGTATTTCTCCAGCTGCGTTGTTCCCGACTGCCTAGTTGTGTCATGGCTGCAAGGTTGAGTTCTTGACTAATCTGTCGTGCAGCCCTCGAAGCCGAGTTAAAGACCCGAACAGAGAGGGAAGCCCAGCTGAAGGAGGCCGAGGAAGCCAAGGCCGAGCTTGAGAAGGACAAGGCCAACCTGACAAAGGCCAACACCGAGCTCGAACGGGATAAGGCCAAGTTAAAAGAGGCCACCATCAAGCTCGGCGAAGAAAAAGCTAGACTGGAGAAGACCGTGGCCGAGTGGGAGGCCGATTACGCGAGTAAGTCTCCGTCTCGACAATGATCTTAACCAATCCTTTAATCATTCCATCTGCAGCCGTGTCTAACAAGTTTACTTGTTAGTGGACCTGGGCAGACCTCAGAGCCAATGCCCAGGCCCAATATCGGGTTTATACAGAGGAGATAAGGGTTATCAGGGAATCACGGGAGGCCCTCGTCGGGTCTGTGAAAGGGTTCCTTGATCTGATGGATCCCCGCCCTGTGGGAACCAGCTGCAGCCGAATCCCCCAAGTGGAGGCGCGTCTTGAGGATGCACCGAGTGCCCTGAAGAGGTACTCGGATAAGCATGTCATTGCCGGCGTGGCCCAGACCCTGGCGATGACCAAATCAATCTACTCGAGGGCAGACATTGAAGCCATCGGGGAGGGGTTTGCCGAGGAGACGACGCTCGAGGAGGCACTAGAGCACAGGCGAGGCCGACTGCTGAGGTAATCACCCGAGACCTAGGTCTATAAGAGCAACATATCATGTAGTCGGTATGTATAAACTTTTGTGGAAAACATGTGTAAATATATGTGCAATGCCACCAAGCTTTGAATTATTACTCAGTTGTCATTAGCTTTACTTGACTGTATAGTCTACGCCGAGTTAGTTTGTCAGAACTTAATAAAATCGCTCAATGTAAGAAACTGTACTCGGGCAAACATGACAGTCGTAGTAAGGCTTCATAACTGGAGTAGGACAAGCTCGTATATTGTTGACAAAACACATATATACATGCAGCCCCCGACTCACTAGTCGGTTGATACAAGCGGCGTAGTGAGTTAGAGAAACTGTACACATGAGAAAGTATAAAGCTCAGGTATAGAAAGGACGTAGCTGTTCTATATTCCATGAGTTGCTGACAAGGGCACCATCTTCGGTCTTTAGTCGGTAGGCGCCTAGCCACGTGACCTCGGCTATAATGAACGGCCCTTCCCAGATTCGGGATAATTTGTGCCTGTCTTTGGTGGTTTGTATTTTCCTCAAGACGAGATCCCCGACCAAAAAGGCGCGGCCACGGACATTGCGATTGTGGTAGCGACGCAGGCCTTGAAGATACCTTGCCAACTAGATTGTTGCGATGTCCCTTACTTCTTCCAACTGATCTAGCTCGACTAATCGGGTATTGTTTGTCACGTCTTCTGAGTAAGCCCAGACTCGTGGAGAGCCGAACTGTAATTCTGTCGGTAGCATAGCCTCAGCACCGTATACCAAAAAGAAAGGTGATTGCCCTGTTGCCCGACTAACCGTGATTCTGAGAGACCAGAGAACAGATGGGAGTTCTTGTACCCACCGGCCCGCATATGGTTGTTGTTGGTCAAATATCCTAGCCTTGATGCCTTGTAAGACCATACTGTTGGCTTGTTCGACCTACCCGTTGCTCCGCGGGTGTGCCACAGATGCATAGCAGATCTTGATGCCAAAATCTTCAAAGAAATCCTGGAATACGCCGCACGTTAACTGAGTACCGTTGTCGGTGATGATGCGGTTAGGAACCCCGAATCTGTATAGTATACTCAAGATGAAGTCCTTTGCTCGTGCCACTGTAATAGTTGCAACTAGTTTTGCCTCAATCCACATGGTGAATTTATCCACTGCGACGAATAGATGTGTGAACCCTCCTGGCGCTTTCTTCAAAGGCCCTATCATGTCGAGCCCCTGTACTGCGAATGACCAGGAAATGGGGATTGTTTGGAGTTCCTGGGCTGGGAGATTGGTTTGTCTTGCGTAGAACTGGCAACCCTCGCATTTGTGAACAATTTCTTTTGTGTCTGTGACTGTTGTGGGCCAAAAAAATCCCTACTGGTAAGCCTTTCCGACTAACGTCCTGGATGCGGCATGGTTGCCACATATGCCCGAGTGGATTGACTGCAGGATCTGCTTGCCCTCCTCGGTGGTGACGCAACGCATGAGGACACCAGATGCGCTCCTTCGGTACAGGTCTTCTCCGACTAGTAGAAAGCTTTTGCTTCGATGCTTGATCTGCTCGTCTTCACTGCGATCTTCTGGGAGTTCGTCGTCCAGGAGGAATTTGACAACAGGGGTCCACCAGTCTTGACATATGTGCAGCACCTCATCTGTAGCCGGGGTAGGTTTGCCTCCCGACTGTTCCAGTGCCGGTTTCTTCTTGACTGATGGCTCCATAAGTTGCTCGACAAAGATTCCAGTCGGAACCGCTTCTCGCTTGGATCCCATGTTTGCCAGCTCGTCTACAGCAACATTGTATTGTCGTAGGACATGTGTTATCTCCAACCCGTCGAAATTGTTTTCCAGCTTGTGAACCTCCTGACAGTATGCCACCATGGTATCATCAAGACAAGTCTAGTCTTTCATGACTTGGTTAACCACGAGTTGAGAATCCCCGCGCACAACCAGTCGACATATGCCGAGTGATATAGCAATACGGAGCCCGTGGATGAGTGCCTCGTACTCGGCGACGTTGTGGGAAGCCGGGAAGTGGATTTGTAGAACGTACTTCAGTTTTTCGCCGGTGGGGGATGTCAATATGACTCCGGCACCAGCGCCGCCGATCCGTAGAGAACCGTCGAAGTACATTGTCCAGTACTCTAGCTTCGTTATTGATGGAGGCAGTTGAACTTCTATCCACTCGGCCACGATGTCGGCTAGAGCTTGTGATTTAATTGTTGTCCGTGGCTGAAAGGTGATATCGAACGCCATCAACTCGAGTGCCCATTTAGCGATTCGGCTAATGGCCTCACAGTTATGAAGGACATCCCTGAGTGGAAACGATGTGACCACCGTGACTTGATGTGGATGGAAATAGTGCACCAGCTTCCGGACTGTGATGAGTAGGCCATATAACAGCTTCTGGACCTGCGGATATCTCGTTTTCGAGTCGGAAGCACCTCGCTGACAAAGTAAACTGGCCGTTGTATTTTTTGGATGTGACCCTATTCGGATCGCTCGACCACTAGCACCGTGCTGACTACCTGAGTGGTTGCCGCTAGATATAGCATTAGCGGTTCTTGGGGCATAGGTGACGCCAACACAGGAGGTGATGTGAGAAATTGTTTAAAGTCTTCGAAGGCTTGCTGGGCTTCCGGAGTCCATTGGAAATTGACCGCCTTTTTGGGTAGCTTGAAGAAGGGCATACCCCATTCACCCAGTTAGGAAATAAATCGGCTGAGTGCCGCCATGCAACCTGTCAGCTTCTGGACGTCTTTGAGGTTAGTCGGGGGTGCCATGTTCATGATGCGTTGACTTTCTCCCGGTTTGCCTCGATGCCGCGATGCGAGACAATGAAGCCGAGTAACTTGCCGGATGACACTCCGAAGGCGCATTTTTCCGGGTTCAACTTCATCTTGAATCGTCGAAGGTTTTGGAAGGTTTCTTCCAGGTCAGCGATGAGGTCTTCTTTGGACTTGGTCTTGATCACCACATCATCGACGTAGGCTTCCACGTTGCACCCAATCTGAGTGTGCAGACACCGCTGAATTGCCCGTTGATAGGTTGCTCTAGCATTTTTCAAACTGAACAGCATTGTGATGTAGCAGTATGCTCCAAACGCATGATGAAAGAAGTCTTTAAGCAGTCTTCCTCCCTCAGGTTCATTTGATGGTATCTCGAGTAGCAGTCGAGAAAGCTGAGTAGGTCGCACCCGGCCGTGGAATCTACCACCTGATCTATCCTGGGAAGACCAAATGGGTCCTTGGGGCACGCCTTGTTGAGATCGGTGTAGTCGACGCAAATGCGCCATTTACCGTTTTTCTTCCGGACCAGAACTGGGCTTGCCAGCCAATCCGGGTGATAGACCTCCTTGATGAACCCAACTGCGAGGAGCTTGGTGATCTCCTCCCGAATAGCATCCTTGTAGTCTTGAACGCAGCGCCGCAGCCGTTGCTTGACTGGCTTGGCGTCTGTCTTCACGTTGAGGGCGTGCTCGATAACCTCCCTTGGTATGCACGGCATGTCGGATGGTTTCCACATGAATATATCCTTGTTGGCTTGGAGGAAGGTGACGAGCACGTCCTCCTATTTGGGGTCGAGTCCGGCCCTGACTAGGGCAGTCTTGGAGGGGTCGGAAGGGTCCAGGGGGATCTTCTTCGTGTCAGAGTCCACTGAAATTCCTGACTTCACCGCCTTTTTTGCCGGAACTTGATCTTGCTCGACTTCAGTTGTGGCGGCTTGCCGGATGCTATTGCACCCGACTGCCGCCTCTTGTGATTGAGCCAGTTCGCAACTCTCCTTGTCACAGGTGAAAGCTTGCTTGATGTTGCTGCGGAGGGAGAGGACTCCTGCTAGCCCATGCATCTTGAGCACCATATATGTATAGTGCGGTATCGCCATAAATTTGGTGAGCACCGGTCATCCGAGTATCGCATGGTACGCGGTCTTGAAGTCGGCGACCTCGAAGCAGACCTTTTCTGTGTGGAAGTTATCCCGCGTGCTGAAGGTTACTGGCAATGTGATCTACCCGAGTGGAGTTGATGACAGGCCGGGGATTATCTTGTGAAAGGGCGCATTGCTCAGCCGTAATTCTGAACGAGGAATCCTCATCTCGTCCAAAGTCTTGGCAAATAAGATATTGAGCGCGCTGCCTCCGTCAATGAGGGTTTTCTTCAGCCTGATGTTCTTGATAACCGGGTCCAGGACGAGTGGATAGCGTCTTCGGTGCGAGACCCGATCTGGGTGATCTACGCGATTGAATGTAATGGCCATCTCTGACTAGCACAGGTACTGTTGGACTCGTACGCGAGCGGCCCTCCAAAAATATGATTGAGCTCAGCCTGGGGGTCTTGAAAGTCGTCAGCTGGGCCCGACTCTGGCTTGTCCTTGTCCTTGTCGGCTCTAGATGATGAGGCCTGCTCAGAGGCAAACTTCTTGAGCATATAGCAGTCTTTGGCCGCGTCTTTGCCCTTGGGGTGGAAGGGGGCATGGCCCATTCATGACTTTCTAGTAGTCGTTATACTGCTTGGGCCACGACCGAGTACGCTCCATGTTGCCCACCTCGTTGTCCGACTTCCACTTGCGGCCGCCGGTCTTGTTTTGAGATGGCTCGTTAGTTTTCGCCATTTGTTCTTTCTGTCGAGACTCCTTCTTCTCGTCGAGGGCCTCTGCGACCGCTTCAGCTGAGTCAGCATACTTATTCGCCATGTCAAAAAGAGCCTAAACAGAGGGTGGTGGCTTCTGAGTGAATTTCGCGATGAACGGGGCGCCCTTTACTCCCTTGCCGATGGCGGCGGTGACGGCCTCGTCTCGGATCATTGGGATCTTGTTGCGCTTCTCGGAAAATCTCTTGATAAAATCTCGTAGAGACTCGTTCTTTTTCTGGTGTAGTTGATACAAATCGTGCTTAGAAGATGGCCTCTCGTAGGTTCCCTGAAAATTGGCAATGAACCGCTCCCTGAGTTCTCCCCCGGAACCGATCGATCGCCTTGGGAGCCCTATCAGCCATGTCCTCGCTGAGTCGGCTAGCGCGACTGGGAGGTAGTTAGCCATGGCTTTGTTGTCACCCCCAGCAGCGCTAACTGCTAGGGTATATATGGTGAGCTAGGACTCGGGATTTGTTTTGCCGTCATACTTTTCAATTCCTGTGGGCTTAAAGCCAGTCGGCCAGTCGACGTCCTGTAGCTCCCGAGTGAAAGCTGGAATGCCTTCGTCTTCGTGAGGGCTCAGGCTTCAACCACGGCGGTTGAACCACTCGTGATGGAGACCGAAGCGCTTGTTTTCATCCTCCAGTCGGCGGCGCTCGTCTTCGTGTCGTTCATGGCACCGAGCGTTGATGGTGTGGCGGAGGTCGTGTTGTAGGCGCTCTCGAAGGTCTTGGTTGGGCCGGCAGTCATACTGGTGATGCCACCGGTTGTCATTGCCGAGTGACGTTTGCCTGGACTCCTCGCGTGGCCGACTTGAGCCGGCCGCCCGACGCCGTGCTGAGGTGGATGAGACTGCTGCTAGAGATCCTGACCGATTAGTCGGTACCACGGTGTCGCCCGACTGCTGTTGTTGTTGCTGGCAGGCAGCAGCCGTGATCATCGCCTTGATCTTGGCGATAGTTGGGGTGGCCTGGTGATCAGGCCCGAGCTGGAGTATGTCCAGCAAGGTTGCGGCAGCCACAACATTCTATTGTGGCGTGACGAAGACGTCGTGATCGCCGACTTTAGTCTGGAGATCTGCTGTTGAGCTGCTCGCCCAACCTTGCGTAGCCCGTCATTACGAGCCTCGCGGTCTGCCTCCTCTTGTTGTCGCAGTCATTGCGCCTCCTCCTGTTGCTCCTCTTGTAGTCGGCGCACCTCGGGTGGTGGTGTTGAAGCCATAAATATCTCGCGGGGGAGGAGGAAACTCGCCAGACTGGAATCCGAACTAGCGTTCGAACCGTTATCCAACTTGGAGTCGGACTCCGAGTAGTTTATCGGAGTAAGAACGACCCCAACCTCTCTAGATCCAATCTGAAACGGCGCTTGGCCGTGTCCAAACTGAATTACAGGAGATCGGGTCAGCTGCGTGGGATGTAGATCCGCAGCGTCGCCGAATCCATGCGTGAGATTGACGATCTCTCCCCTACTTGGCCCAACCCGAGCTGGCTCAAGGCCTAGCGCAAGTCGGACGCCGAAGGAGAGAGCTATACCAATGCTCAGCGAAGTGAAGGACTGCCGCAGTAGATCGTTGACGGAGATTGCGGCATCCTGTGGGCCGACTGGCGCAACGTCGGCTGGTTCCTCAGCCGGCTGAATTGGATCTGCTTCAGCCAAGGTAAGGTTGCCGATCTAGTCGGCGACGAACTTGAGGCTTCCGAAGGAAATTGTGTCTCCAGGGGAGAACTTGTTGCCGTCGACTCCGCTTGTTGGATCCATCGAATTTGTTGATGAAGAAATCGCCAGAGCCCCTACCTGGCATGCCAACTGTCGATGTTTTACATTGGCAATACAACTATAGGGCTACTCGGTGAGGGGAAACTCAATGGATTTCAGAGGAACACAAAGAGATTTTATATTGGTTCAGGCCCTCGATGTGAGGTAATACCTTTTGACGCCGAAAACCGCCGGGGCCATCCGGCGCCTTGGAGACACGTGAAGGCCTAGGAGATTTGCTTCACTCTAGTGCAGGTCCTAAAATCTTGAGGTTTGTAGGCGTGCCAGTCAATTTGACCCTGCAATTGACAAGGAGAAAAATATTAGATTCATGAGTCAATCGGCTGGAAGCCGATCTGGACTTGTTTCATCGGCCGATGGCCGATATGAACTGTAGCACTTATACATCGACTGGAAGCCGATGATGGCATGAGCAATAGCATAATAATAAACAAATATTAAACTAGCCGATCATCGAAGGGATGCTCAAAAATTGGCTGAAAACTGATGAAACAAATAAGCAGAATGCATAAATAACTAGATTAAATAAACTTCAGCCGACTATAATAGTGATTGTTCATGTAGCACCACCCGCGCCTGTACCCGGGCCCTTGCTTGTGCCCGCGCCCGGATCCTTGCCTGCTGCCCGTGCCCAAGTCCTCGCTTGTACCCGCACCTGGGTCCTCGCCTGCTATCCGTGCCCGTGCTCGGGTCCTCACCTGTGTTCGTCCCCAGGTCCTCGCCTGCTGATCGTGCCCGGGAACTTACCTGAGCTCGTGCCCGAGGGCTTACCTGTGCTCGCGCTCGGATTGGCAGAGTAATCTAATCGGCTAGCCCTTAGCCGATTGTAATAGTAATGCAGACAAGAATGTATAACAGAGCAAGCGGTATAATCGGTTGTATTTAAGAGATAACTTATCGGCTAAGCACTCCGATAAAAACACCGCATAAAACCCATCGGTCTATTAAGAATAAAGTTATTATCGTCAGTCTAGTAGATCGGACCCAACCGTTGCAGCACAGACTAATGATGATAACAAGATCTCGATAGGCCAATAGATTTAATGCGATCGTGATGTAAAATATGATAACTTATCGGCTATACACCCTGATAAGACGCTTGCGCACAAAATATCAACTTAGTAGGAACGATTTATCACTAGCAATTTAGTAGGTCGGACCCAACCGATGTAGCACAAACTGATGATAAACCGCTCCCAGTAAGCCGATACGATCTACGCACGCGTGATGTGATATACGTAATCAATCTATGAGATCAAACTGAACTGATGCAGCCATAGACAAAAAAGGTATATCATGGTAAGCCGACTACCATAAACCGACTAGAATATCAGACCTAACCGAGGAAGTCCTAGCCGATAGGTAGCCGGGGTGACGAGACTTACCCTCTCGCAGGAGGTCGAACTTAACCGATGCAGCCCGGCTCGAGAAGGAAGAACCCGTCAAAAGGGTGGCGATGCGCCGAATTTGTATTGATCGAGAGATGATTTTACACAGCACCCGGGCATACGTATTTATACCCCGAGTTGAAATGAGTCCTTATTGGACACGGTACATGATTTCCTAATTATAACAGAAAACACTAATAAGACCCGACCGGACACGGGGTCAGGTTTCCTAAAGATAAGCACTTGCCTAATTAATAGATACACTAATTAACCGCCATACTATGGTCTTCACTGCTCTTTCCCGGATTCAGTCCCTTCTGGATCAACTTCCGTTAATTATCTGCAATTTCTTCTTGACTGAATTTGATACAGGGCCTTACCAAATTTTGGCGTTAACACATGCCCCCCAATTTCGGAGTTCTTCTATAGGACTTCGAAATTCTTTCATTTTGGGCCTCCAGATTTCTTCCATGCCGAGGCAGCCCAAGATAGCCCACTTGCCATAATTGTTTGAAACAGTGCCAACGGCCTCGATTCCCGCCCGGTCATCATATCTCTATAAAACGCTTCGTCTCCCTAGCCTTTTTTATGCTTTCACATCACCAGAGCACCACCGCTTTATCTTCCAAAACTTCTACAAGCTCCAGTGAACCCAGACGAAGCGTCGCAGCCCTTTTTCTTCGGCCGTTGATTCCTGCATCTTCTTCCTCTCTCGCGATGGCATCAGCATCCATAGTCCCTGAGATAATCTTCCTGCCGATTATTTTTCCCGATTTCGTAGCCTAGATGCATCCAATCTGCCATGTTCTTTACCTGTTCTTCGTCGTGTTCTTCTTTACTATAGCACCTGAGAGACCAGATCTTGATCCCGGCTGCCGATTACCCGAACTTTTTCTACCATGGCCCCATGGGTAGCGAAGATCCCACAGATTTTATTAGCGCTGAGACCCAACGTATTCCTTTCAAGAATCCGCCATGCTAGTCAGTGATGGACCAATAGCTTCAGGTCATGGCCGAGCAAGCTGCCTGGGTGGAGGGATTGGTACATCAGAGTATCGGCCGCGAAGAGAACCTTCTGGAAGAAATCACATATCGGCCACATGCATCACCTCTCTCTGGCCGATATGGAAAGGAATGAACCTCTGCTTGCATCGGCCTCATACTCTGGTCTGACGCCCTCAACCCTTCATGTTTGGGCATGGGCCGATGACTCCCACCTTGCTGGATGTGACTATGCTGACTGCTGCCTTGAACACGACAAGTTACATCAATCCTCCAAGCTCCGATTCAAGCCTGCTCATCGGCTCCAAGCGAAGAACATTGGCGGCTGGTCCAGGTACATATCCATTCATAATAAGGGAACTGGATCAGTCGATGACCGGAACATGTCGCTTTTCTGAACTTGTGGCTGGAACGGTTTGTTTTTTGGTGCGCAACCCTCGGCCCGACGACCAACATGCAATGCCTGGCAGAGTGTTTGGCCGATCGAAAACAGATCCCTTGGGCAATACCCTTGGCGCTACTTATCAGCTGCTTCACCAAGCAGCGACCAAGCTATCGGCCGGCCAACCCATCGGCCATATCGGGGGTCCTTGGTGGTTTGTGCAACTCTGGCTCAACGTCTACACCTCCAAGGCCTTCTTTGGGACTTCTTTTCTCAACCAATCCTTTCCAGCCGACCACATAGAAGACCAGGATCCCATTTAGGCCGATGCTGTCCATGGGCGAAGCTGCATCGGCTCTTTCCGGAGGCAAGATAACCCCTGGGACTTAGTCAGTGGTTCAAGGGTTTTATTAGCGGTTTCACCAAGGAGGCCACTCTTGGTTTGCATACAATGATGCATCATCATTTGAGATGCCTTCCAACTTCGACCCACTTAACGCTTTGGAAAATAATGAGTCCAAGGCCATATTCCTATCGGCCATTACCCCTTGTCTGCTGCCAACTGGCTTTTCTCTGGGCCGATCGCAACCATCATATGAGTTTTACCATCCATCGGTTGGCTCCCGTCAGCTTGGCCTTGGTCAACTTCCAATCGGTCTATTCTTCATCGACAAACTTCAGGCCCGGGGCAACGTCACCAACGCCCTAGAGTATGATCGGATGCAGACTTTGATAGAATCCCTTCTACTGGGCACCGCCACCAAGGTGAATGTTTGCACTGCCAATACAAAGCTTTTCGTCCGATGGTGGTCAGAATGGAAGAAACTTTTATTCAGCTTAGCGGCCACCTGCTACTGCTCCCGCCTCGATGCCGAGTACATCGAATCCGATGAAGAGGTAACACCCGTAAGCCTTAATCATCATCTCCGATCATCTCTCACTCTTAATTTACAGGCTGCCAACGTCGAGCCCCCAACGACAAGACAACAGTGGTCGGCCGATTCTGTACAACCCCCATCGGCCATTCCGAACTTAGGGCGCAATGCTCCCTCTCCATCGGCTCTCCTCCAGGCGCCTTGGCCGTCAGGACAAAAACACAAGAAGCTGGCGCATCGCCCCTCTCTCAAAAAGCAAAAAACCAATGCCGATGTCGTGATCGCGACGCCATCTACTCCCCAGTCATCATCGGCCTCCATCTCCACAAGTACGTGCTAAGTTTTGATATCATTACTCGTTTTTCCATCTTTTTTAATCGATTTTATTTTCAGCTCGAACCATCGGCTCCTGAATCTCAACCTTCTGCTAACATCCCTGCAAGCACTGAGCCGATGGCTTCTCCAGCTGCCTCAATCTCAGCACCAAGTCCTCCAGCCGTCGATGAGACTGTTCCTATTCCATCGCCCGACATCAGCCATCCCGAAGAACAACCTACTCACCTCCTGAAGCCGACGCCACCCAAGCTGCGATGCCCTTCCTCAGGTAATCTCTTTATATCCATACTTTGCTTTTAAACTCTTCACTGATTTTTTACCGATGTCAATTTGTAGTCCTTAGCCGATTTGTTCTCCTTCGACATCGGCAAGTACTTAGAGGCAGAAGAAACCAAGCACACCACAGCAGCAAACCACGTCTTCCCAGCCGATTGTGCGCGAGTACTTAACGAGCATCATCAGTCGGCTAGAAAATCCAATCGATGCACTAGTGGAAGATTGTAGGCCGATTCGGGCAAGATTGCAGATTATTGACACCATTTGCCCGAAGAACTCATCGACGCACATAACCCGTGGCATATCTAGAGTCTCACAGATTAACTATCAAGCTTAGACAGCGCATAGCCGATCGTGCTGACCAACAGAAGATAACCGAAGATATCCAAGCTAATTGGCTGTTAGCCCAAACAGAGAAGAAAAGCTTGATTGACATGGCAGCTGCCCCCAAGTAGTCCAATCCAAGCTAGACCAACTGAAGAAGAAGGTAGGCCATTTGGCTGGAGAACTTGAAAAAGTTCGCAAGGATCTTGAAGCAACAGAATCCAGCTTATCGGCATGCCGCAAGCTATTCAAGACCAAGAGGCTAAGGTTGCAGCAACGGTGCGTCAAGTCATTCATTGGCGCAAATTTGAAGACATTCCAGGCTCCGATGAAGACACATCGAGCTATCAATGAAATTGACCAAATCCGCTTGCGTGCATCGAAATCGATCCAAAAATTCATGTAAATTAATGACGACGGCCTCAGAAACATGCTGGTTTGTGCTGTATATATCTTGATCGGCTCTGTTGTCTGCCTCCTTTACCCTTGATAATATTTCTGTTTGCTTGATCTAAAGGCGATATCAATTGATATCACTATCTTTAGGCGATGCAAAACATCGGCTTTGTGAACTATTTTTAGAAATCGGCTGCACTTAACGATTTAAAGAGTTGATCCATACGCTAGGATAGTATTCTTGAGATATTTCCCGTTAAGTGCTTTAGCAAATTCGTCCCATCAAGATCTCTAATACATAGGCATTACAGGCATTCACAACGATTAATCCGGATAGGCCCTTCCCAATTAGGCGACCATTTTCCGAATCTACTATCTCTGGACCCGATTGGCAAAATCAATTTTCCATACAAGATTCCCTCGGGGCAAATGACTTATTCACCACTTTTTTGTTGTAATGCGAGCTGCCTAGCCTTGTTTTCGTTGATCCTCTCTAATGCCCTTAACCGATTCTGAGCCAAATCTTCAAGTTCATCTGTCATTAAGTTATAATAATCATCGGCTGTCAATTGATTTTGCAAAGAAATCCTCCTAGAGCCGATGTTAGTCTCCCACGGTAAAACTGCCTCATGTCCATATACTAGTTGGTAAGGTGGCACCCGAGTAGATCCATGACATGCCATCCAATAGGCCCATAATGAATCGGCTAATGTAGCATGCCATCGACATGGCTATTCATCAATCTTTCGCTTAATCAACTTGATCAAACTCTTCTTAGAAGCTTCTGCCTGTCCATTGGCCTGAGCATAATAAGGCGATGAATTTAATAACTTGATTCCCATACTGGCAGCAAACTGTTGAAACTCATCGGACATGAAGACAAATCCCTGATCAGTAGTTATCGTTTGAGGAGTTCAAAACCGATAAATTATATGCTCCTTTACAAACTCGATCACCTCTTTGGATGTAACTTCTTAGAGGAATCGCTTCTACCCACTTCGTAAAATAATCTGTCGCTGCAATATGAACTTATGTCTTTACTTGATGGAGGAAAACTTGGCCTATCATGTCATTCCCCAACCTCTAAACGGCACGGTTTGATGATAGGATTCATAGCCGATGATGGTGCTCGATGTACATTTCCAAATTTCTGACAATCTTGACATCCTTTATAGTACCTGAAGTAATCTTCCAGTATTGTCGGCTAAAAATATCCTACTCTTCTCAGCAACCACTTCATCTTATGAGCCGATTGATGAGTCCCACTGACGCCCTCATGTACCTCGCACATAACCACTTTGGCTTCTTCCAAATTCAAGCATCTAAGCAGAATTCCCTCAAAAGTCCGATAATACAGTTCCCCATCAAGCAGCACATACTTAGTAGCTTTATACCGAATTTTCCTGGAAACCGATTGCAATGGATTTTGCAGATAATCAATTATTTCCTGTCTCCAGTCATCGGCCTTGTCTTGAATGTCATTATCAGCTATTTCAACCTCAACCTGCCTATTCAGCTGATAACGTGAAGCAATCTGTGAAAGATCATTGGCTTCTAGATTTTGCTCCCTAGGAATTCATCTATTGATACATCTTGAAATCCTTTAACAAATCCGTACATTCCTCATAATATGATCTCAAAACATCATCCCTGACTCATATTCTCCAGATAACTGCTTGATCACCAACAAAGAATCGCCACAATCTCTATGATAATCGGCTCCGATCTCCTTTAAAAGTTGAGTCCTTTTAATACCGCCTCGCTATTCCGCTTGATTATTAGTCCGATAAGGTTTAATTGTAAGCAAACTCAAAACTTGCCCCCCAAGGCGATATATAACCAAGCCGATACAGATCCATGCTTGCACCGATCCATCAAAAAACAAAGTCCATGGGATCAGCTCCACATAATCTTCGTGAGCCCCTCTGTGTTGTACAATGAAATCGGCCACCACTGTCCTTTGATTGCTTTAGCCGATTCTATCTCAAATCGATCTGTCAAGCAAAATCATTTAATCCACTCGTCTTTCAAGATGGAGCCGACACATATATTTGACCACATCGGCCTGCAACCACTGTACTTCAGCCTGATAGGATTAAGGCTTAACTTTGTAATGAGAATAAAACAAAGGCATATTTTCTCAACTGCATGATATCTCGTTTCAAGGCATCCAAAAGCTTCTGGCTCAGATAAAAAACCAACTCGCTCCTTTCCCTTCAAATTACCTGTATTCAAAACAGACGATGGATTCTCATCGGCTGATAAGTATATCTTTGATGAAGCGGCACTTCTCTCTGCGGGGATTAAAATGGGGAATTCAATTATAGTCCTTGATCTAATCAAATTTGTCTCTGCTGCGCTGCCCCCCACACAAACTCTTTGATCGGTTTCAACTTCATAATGGAGTAAAAAGACTCAATCCTCCCTGACAAATTTGATATACAATCTTCTCACAAAATTTAATCTGGCGATCAATGACTGCAACTCTGTCTTATTGCTTGGTGGGCTCTGTCAGTCTTAAAAAAAAAAAAAAAAAAAAAAAAAAAAAAAAAAAAAAAAAAAAAAAAAAAAAAATGGCTCTGATGCTCCGTTGAACTAATTCTACATCCCCGCTCATGTGAACCATAAAACTCCAAACACTTGCCCCGTGACCCAAAGAGCGCATTTATTCAGGATCATCCTTAGTCACGTATTTCTTGGCCTCTACTCAGCACTTTCACTAAATCAGCATTGGTCCCTCACTTTTAGACTTAACAACATCGCGATGGTAGAATTCCATTAACACGCCGATGAGATCATGAATGTATATATAATCATTTGTCTCTCTGAATTAAGTCGCACGGCACTCTTCTCCAAAGTCTTACTACCCGCATCACTTGTACAAGCCAGATAGCCTTCAGGAAAACGAAACGCAGTCTTATTATATCTATCTTCATCCATAAAATCTGATTGTTCCTGCATTGGTCATCATGAAGCTGATAATTTTGTGGCTGATGCTACATCACCAATAAATCGCTATCGGCATTGGTATTCATCCTCATTGGGGTAGCTTTATTCAGATCCCGAAAATCAATACATATCCTCAACTTTCCGTTTTTCTTCTCCACCGGATCGATATAGAAACCCACCTCAGCATATCGGCAATGGCTTATAAACTTGGCATCAATACAACTTGTGATTTCCGCTTTGATTGGCTCATATAATTCTGCCTTGAATCTCCTTGGAGCCTGTTTGAATGGCCGATATCCTAGTTTATATGGGCTAGCGAGCGATGTTGAACAATCCGATCGGTTTTAATCCTGGCATCTCATGGTACTCCAGCGAAACAATCCGATATCCTTCAACAGTGTTATCAATTTTTCTCGAAGTCAGGAATAACTTTTTGCTTATATACGTTGGCCTTGGCTTATCTCCTGGTCGCTATGTCGATCTCCTCTAAATCATCGCCGACGTAAATCTTGCTACCCAGTTCCCCTCGAAGTCTTCAATGGAGCCAATCAGAGTAACAATTTCAGAGCCGACTTGCTGAATCAGCTGTACCCTTGGCTGGTGACTTTGAGATAGTCTCTCCCCCAACATTTTCCCGGATAGGCAATCACACCATCGGCTTTCCCAGACTGGCAAATCGGTCATTGCAAGTTGGTTGACCGATCTACTAGGACCACCTTGACTTGATTTCCCTGCCACTGGATCAAACATTGATGCATCGTCGAGGGCACACAACAGTTTGCGTGAATCCAATCCCTGCCAAGAAGCAGACTATACGATCCCTTTCCATCGATGACGAAAAATGTGGTAGGTAATGTCTTATTTCCCACTGTCAACTCCACGTTTAATACGCCTTTCGCCTCTGATGAATTCCCACTAAAGTCCTTTAGCACCATATTTGTCTTGATCAAATCTTCGGTAGTCTTCCCCAATTTCCGAAATGTAGCCTGAGGCATAAGATTAACTGCTGCTCCCCCATCAACCAGCATCTTCGTCATCGGCTTCCCATTCACATAGCCCTTGATATATAATGGCTTTAGGTGCCGATGCTCTGACTCTTCAGGTTTATCAAATACGGCCTGATCAGGTTGCAACGTTAGCTGAGCGAAAATTTCCTCGCTGCCTTCTTCATCTGATGAAAGTGCTTTATACTCCCGAGACAAAAAGAACACCATATTTACTGGAGCCGATTGATCAGCTTCATCGTCCTTCCTCTTCACGCGCCATACTTGTTTAGTTCTCTTGTGACGATGATCGGCCTCTTCCTGATCTTGCCTTTGTTCTTCCTGTTGCTCTCGGTGTCGTAGCCGTTGTGCCCTTCTCTTCTGATTCTTTGTGAATATCCCACTAGGGCACCATTGAGGATTCTAGACTTGTTTTTCATGTACTTCCTCTTCATCCTCTTCAAAGAACTCTTCATGGATCGGCACTAATCGGCTATGAACCGATGCTTTTTTCCTAAGCGGCCGATCCTGTGAAAACTCTCCTCTGCTGATCATGCCGATTCCCCATATTACTACACTCGGAGCAATCTTCTACTGATGGCAATCTCATCCCTTGATCCCAGCAGAACCGGAAGAACGGGCAATTCCAATGTGGATTATATCTTTCTGGCTCATCCCTCTGTTCCTCATACCTTGAATATTTTTCTATCATATCCGATGAAGTAATCCTTGATTTGTACCTTTGACGTCTTCCTCCATCGGCCTGATCCCTTGATGATGATCCTGCATAGACCATGTTTACGGGGAATGGGTGTCCATCAATCTTCATCGGCTTCTTGTCTTCGAATTTGATTCTTCCCTGCTCGATAGCCGATTGAATTTGTTGCCGAAAAACTTTGCACTCGTTGGTATGATGCGAAATAGTATTGTGCCACTTGCAATATCTTTTCTTCTTTAGTTCTTCGGCTGATGGAATCACGTGGTTTGGCGGAAGTTGTATCTATTTCTCTTGTAGCAGCAAGTCAAAGATTTTATCGGCTTTATTAATATCGAAATCATACCGCTCCTCCTTGCCGATATCCTTGACCCATGGGCATGATACTGATTTCTTGCTCCTTGCCCACTCCGCCAATCCGACTTCAGCATCAGATCCCTCATCGTCTGAGTCCGATGAATAAACCTGTACCTGAGCAACCCTTCTCTGATATTTATCCTTCTTCGCCTCTTGAAATCGGCTTTCATGAGCCGATACCTTCTGTACCAGGTGCACCAGGGACTCGAACTCTTGTGATGAAAACCTCTCCTTAATCGGCACCAAGAGACCCTAGAAAGCCAGATCGGCCAGATGCCCATCACTCAGGTTTAGACTGTAACATCGATTTCTGACGTCCTGAAATCGCTGAACGTATTCCGGTACTGTTTCATCTGGTTGTTGCCTAACCGATGTCAAATCTGTCAGTCTCATCTCATGGATTCCGGCAAAGAAGTATTTACGAAACTGTTTTTCTAGATTGGCCCACCCCTGAATGGAATTTGGTGTAATGAAGAGAAACCATGTAAAAGCGATCCAGATAGGGATAAGGGGAAAAACCTAACCCTCAGAGCCTCTTCAGCCGATGCCTCCCCGCACTGTGCCAGGAATCGGCTAACGTGTTCCACTGTAGATGTGCTGTCTTGCCCTGAGAACTTAGAGAAATCCGGGACCCTGTATCGGTGTGGTAATGGAACCCTGTCGAACCACTCAGGATATGGATGCCGATACATAAATGTTTGTTCCTTGGGCTTGATCCCGAACTGCTCCCTTACTATTTCAGCAACCCTTGTTGATAAATCTTCTTCCCTCAGGTTGTCTTGTTGATACTGCACAGGTGGAGTTTGGTTGCCGATTCTGTCTATGATACTCCCTCTGGTAAGTACCTAGATCGGCCCCGCCTCCTGGATAATTTTGCTGATATCCCCCATAATAAGCAGACCGATGATATCCAGCAGGAATATCCTGTTGCCCCCCAGCCTGGTTCTGTGTAAACAGGTTTTCTGGTATGTCTCTGCTGACGTTGTAAGCAACTTGATTTGGTTCAACCTTTGGTGGGAGGTAAACAGGACCCTGAGTAGGCTCTTGAATAATCGATCCATCCGCCGTCTTCTTTATGAGATTGTGAAGTATGTTCACTAGAACCCCAGACTGATTGATGAGCGCGTGATGAACTGCTTCATTCACCATCTCTTGCAAGGGTTTTACCGGTGGGCTTTCAGGTGGCGTACGGCTCGATTCTCCAACCAGTACTGGTTTCGGAAACTGGGATTTTTGAATCGGCCCTTGCCTTGTCATGCTGAAGGATTCTAAGCACAGCTTCTGAAAATTGGCTATAGTTTGCTCAACTTGCTGTTTTTGTTCGTCTGTTAAATCTTCCAAGCTGACCAGAATTACGTTGTCTATCTTGATCTCTTTCCCGGCCATGTTGTAATTCCGATCGAGACTCTGTGTTGAAACTTTGCGTCCCACCAGGCGTGCCAAAAACGTGTTGACGCCGAAAACCGCCGGGGCCGTCCGGCGCCTTGGAGACACGCGAAGGCCTGCGAGATTTGTTTCACTCCAGTGTAGGACCTAAAACCTTGAGGTTCGTAGGTGTGCCAGTCATTTTGACCCTGCAATTGACAAGGAGAAAAATATTAGATTCATGAGCCAATCGGCTGGAAGCCGATCTGGACTCGTTTCATCGGCCGATGGCCGATTTGAACTATAGCACTTATACATCGACTGGAAGCCGATGATGGCATGAGCAATAGCATAATAATAAACAAATATTAAACTAGCCGATCATCGAAGGGATGCTCAAAAATCGGCTGAAAACTGATGAAACAAATAAGCAGAATGCATAAATAACTAGATTAAATAAACTCTAGCCGACTGTAATAGTGATTGTTCATGTAGCACCGCCTGCGCCTGTACCCGGGCCCTTGCCGTGCCGCGCCCGGATCCTTGCCTGCCGCCACGTGCCCAAGTCCTCGCTTGTAACCCGCGCTCGGGTCCTCGCCTGCTGTCCGTGCCCGCGCTCGGGTCCTCACCTGTGTTCATCCCTGGGTCCTCGCCTGCTGATCGTGCCTGGGAACTTACCTGAGCTCGTGCCCGGGGGCTTACCTGTGCTCGCGCTCGGATCGGCAGAGTAATCTAATCAGCTAGCCCTTAGCCGATCGTAATAGTAATGCAGACAAGAATGTATAACAGAGCAAGCGGTATAATCGGCTGTATTTAAGAGATAACTTATCGGCTAAGCACTCCGATAAAAACACCGCATAAAACCCATCGGTCTATTAAGAATAAAGTTATTATCGTCAGTCTAGTAGATCAGACCCAACCGTTGCAGCACAGACTAATGATGATAACAAGATCTCGATTGGCTGATAGATTTAATGCGATCGTGATGTAAAATATGATAACTTATCGGCTATACACCTCGATAAGACGCTTGCGCACAAAATATCAACTTAGCAGGAACGATTTATCACTAGCAATTTAGTAGGTCGGACCCAACCGATGCAGCACAAACTGATGATAAACCACTCCCAGTAAGCCGATACGATCTATGCACGCGTGATGTGATATACCTAATCAATCTATGAGATCAAACTGAACTGATGCAGCCATAGACAAAAAAGGTATATCGTGGTAAGCTGACTACCATAAACCGACTAGAATATCGGACCTAACCGAGGAAGTCCTAGCAGATAGGTAGCCGGGGTGACGAGACTTACCCTCTCGCAGGAGGTCGAACTTAACCAATGCAGCCCGGCTCGAGAAGCAAGAACCCGTCAAAAGGGTGGCGATGCGCCGAATTTGTATTGATTGAGAGATGATTTTACACAGCACCCGGGCATAAGTATTTATACCCCGAGTTGACATGAGTCCTTATTGGACACGGTACATGATTTCCTAATTATAACAGAAAACACTAATAAGACCCCACCGGACACGGGGTCAGGTTTCCTAAAGATAAGCACTTGCCTAATTAATAGATACAGTAATTAACCGCCATACTATGGTCTTCACGGCTCCTTCCCGGATTCGGTCCCTTCTGGATCAACTTCCGTTAATTATTTGCAATTTCTTCTTGACTGAATCTGATACAGGGCCTTACGAAATTTTGGCGTTAACAATACCCTACGTCCAGTTGTGGTGTTATTCCTCTGAGGAGTTGTGTCGATCAATGATCTCGTGATCTCGTACCCCTTGAGGGGCGCCCTGCCTCCCCTTATATACTGGGGGACAAGGGTACATGATAAGGATCCCAGCTGGATACGACCAAGGGATTTCCCTCTTAGAGATATAAACTTATCCGACTAAGACTATGTTTTCCTTATCGTACAAGGCAAAGTCTGCCGGGTGCTATCTTATCTCTAACTACATGATTCGGCCCATCCTCTATCCAAGTGGCCCACATGCTGGTGGTGAGGTACCAGGGGCCCATGGCCTCCACACTGACGCAAAAGAAATTGTTCGCAAATGCGAGAGTTGCCAGTTCTACGCACGACAAACCAATCTCCTAGCCCAAGAACTCCAAACTATCCCTATTTCTTGGCCATTCGTGGTATGGGGGCTTGACATGGTCGGGCCTTTCAAGAAAGCGCCATGAGGGTTCACACATCTATTCATCGTAGTTGACAACTTCACCAAGTGGATTGAGGCCAAACCCGTTGTAACAATAACAGCGGCACGAGCAAAGGACTTCATCATGAGTATACTATACCGATTCGGGGTCCCTAACCGCATCATCACCGACAACGGTACTCAGTTCACGAGCGGCGTATTCCAAGACTTCTCTGAAGATTTCGGCATCAAGATCTGCTATGCATCTGTGGCACACCCACGGAGCAACGGGGAGGTCGAACGAGCCAACGGTATGGTCTTACAAGGCATCAAGGCCAGGATATTCGACCGACTACAACCATATGCGGGCCGGTGGGTATAAGAACTCCTATCTGTTCTCTGGTCTCTCAGAACCACAGTTAGTCGGGCAATAGGGCAATCCCCTTTCTTTCTGGTCTACGGTGCTGAGGCTATGCTACCGATAGAATTACAGTTTGGCTCTCCGCGAGTCCGGGCTTACACAGAAGACGTCTCAAACAATACCCGATTGGTCGAGCTAGATCAGTTGGAAGAAGCAAGGGACATCGCAACAATCCAGTTAGAAAGGTATCTTCAAGGCCTGCGTCGCTACCACAATCGCAATGTCCGTGGCCGCGGCTTTTTGGTCAGGGATCTCGTCTTGAGGAAAATACAAACTGTGGGCACCCCGGAAGTGCATTATGAAGAGTAACTATTACGGCAACGCGAACTATCTAGATGGATGGGGTCTCGAATAAAAACCAAATAAGTACGGTAACCATCCATCCTCATCGCAGACTTGCCATAATCTTTACCCACTCACAATACCAGTCCAAAATGCCGAGAAGTGTACGAAAGAGATAATCATAAGGATAGCTTGCCAGTCCTCCCCGTCATACGCCCGTCAAACCACTCGATGGTGGCGACCAAACACGATACGTACCCCAGAGGACTCGAACCACAATAGCTATCCCCCAACCATCTCAATTATACACAACTCATACTCATGTTCAGCTAGTCCCCAGGAAAGCGACTAGCCTCACACTTTCATCGCAAGCAATTGATAAACATCACAAGTACTCTAAAAATGGATAGACGAGTAGCAGGGTTATAGATTCTACATAGAGAGTTCACACCCTAATTCATCACAAAGTGACACAAAAGATTTGCAGCGGAATATAAACACAAAAGACAAGAACCAGTGGTGCCAAACCCATGCACAGGGCAACCAACTGGGGGTAGAGCTCAACTCAAACTACTAATTATCCTCGCCACCCTCGGCGGGATAATAGTAGACCACATCAGCTTCGTCGTTGTCCTCACCTGAAAAAATAGCAACGTGAGTATGAATGGTACTCCGCAAGACTTACACAATAATAATAGTACAAAGGAAGCATGCTGGTTTCTACATCAAGGAAGAAGGCTATATTGATTTGATTTTTGCACAAAGCTGATTTTATTGAGCAAGTAATACTTGAAACTATAAGCATTTTGTGAAATAACTCAATCTGAAATTTTAAGACAGCAAGTATATGGTTCTGAAAATGGAATATAAATGAGCATAAACCATGCTTTAAGCATCATCCATGGGCCATCCTTGCCCAAACAATTGTGCTACACTGGCACACCATTTTTCATGACTAAAGCCAAGTCATAATTAACATTAAAAATCACTTATATAAACCCATCCATCCATGACTATCCTAAGTCATGGTAACCACATAACCCAAAGTTGGATGCTAACATGACTAACTAACACATCAAGCGTTCGTCCTGTAACCGTGGACACGGCTATTCGAATAGTTCTTACTCTGATCAGAGATGTACATCTTTACCCACACGATGTGATAGAAGCCAAACGGCTACACTCTAGTTTGATTCGTACCTGCCGGTACCCACACTCTACACATTGAGTGTGGACTAGAGGTCACAACAGAACCTTTTGCACGCTTAGCCCCAACCACCTAAACCACGTCTGGGCCCCCGACAACTTAGTCGTGCGTGTGTGTGATGACTAAGGCGGGCTCACCGTCGTGGGAGGCACCTCCGGCCAGTCCAGGCGCGCTCGAGGTCCTCCAACGGAAATCCATCCTCACGACTGACGGGCGGGCATAGATGGCCACAGCCTCCCGTGCTACTGAGTTAAGCCGTCCCACTCCCGGCGTGTGGAAGTACGTAGGGTGCTTGAATAGATGTTAACATGTTCGGTCCTTAACGACCCAGACGGAGCTACGTGCATCGGGGAAACACCATCCCTTCATCGCCCTATCATCCGTCCAAGTCAAACATATTTTCAATTATTATTCAGAGATTATTCTTGTCAGATTTTAACCCATCCATTCGTATTAAACTAGTTTTATACCGATAGCTCCATCTATCGGATTTTTCTAAGTCTAGAAATAAGCATGGCTAAGCATTCGGTAAAATAAAAGTATCCCAAAATCCTTAACCAGGGGTAACAATGTATAAACATGGCATCAATAACCAAAGAATGGAAATGCATACAATTGGGTAATATTGACTCTACCCGTTTTCCCCATTTTAAATAGACTGAAGCATGCATATAGATATTGTTTTCACAAACAAATCAATTTATTGAAAACATAGGTTCAATATGCTTAGACGCTTGCCTTGCTGCAGCGAGGGGTCACACTCAGGCTCTGGGTTAATCTCCACGTACTCCGTATCCCCAGAATCTATCGATAAGAAGCAATATGCAAATAAGAAGCAATAAACATGTCTATGCAACATGATTAATTAATTATGAGATAATTACAGTAGGTATGGCATGTCCTAACAAGATTTTAGGAGAAAGAATCAAGTCATTTGCATCTCTGGATTGGGAGATACAAAAATAACAAGGTAGAAGGGCTGAAAATGGCAGTTTCGTAATTATTTATTTTGAACCCTTAAGTTATTATATTTAACTGACATTTTCTATGAACATTTCGAGGAAGAAAGTATTTTTATATAAAAGAGCATAACCTACTGGTTCTAACAAAATTTAGTTTACTGAAATTCGATTTAAAATGAATTAGATATGAATTTTACAAGTTTAACCAAAAGAAAGGTTACTAAATTACTTAGGCCTATTTTGGGAGGTATTTTTATCAAATACAAATTGTCCACAGTAAGTCACAATTTTCTGAGTTTAACAAAAGTGGTTTCACAATTTTAAATGTTAGGATGAATTTTCTAGAAATTTATAAATTCCTAGGTTACAAATAGGTATATAAAAGATATCTCCATTTTTGAAGAAAAATCCTACAGCGAAGTTCTCACTTTTTATTTTACCAAATTAAAGAGCACAATTTTATAAATCCACAGAAATTTGGTTTACCTCAAAAGGAGTTACAGTGAAATTTATAGAAATATTTCAATCTCCAAGGCACCAAATAAGTTACTATTGCTTCTTTAATTTCTAGAGGTATTTTCTGTACAGAAGCTGTCATATTTTATTTTACAATATTAAAGTTCACAAATTTACAGAATTAACAAAATTGGTTTCATTCAAAAATGAGTTAAAGTGACAAAGATATGGATTTACAAAGTTGAGCTATTTTTTTTTTGTTGGAAGAATATTTCAGTTAAACATTTTTCTTCTTTTTCTTTTTCTCTCTTTCTCTCTTACAGGTGGGGTCAGTGCGGCATAGAGACAGAACAGAGCAGGCGCACGGGACAACAGAACGGACCGTCCGTTCCCAGAGTGGATGGTCCGGCGGCGGCAGGAATCCAGTGGCTCACAGCGCTGGCTTACTCCGGTGGATCTGCAGTCAAGGCGAAAGGTTCCCGAGGTCAGTGGCTTCCTAAAGACAACTCCTATGCGAGGAATCGGACTGAGACCTACCAGAGAGAGAGAACTCGACAGCGGTGACACAGATCGGCGCCGGGGAAGACAGAGGCCGATCTCGAGCTTCACTGCGCTATAACCCGATTCCTTCGGCTGGCAGTCTCCTGGAGACAAGGCGATGCTGGAGGTGCAAGGGCTCGGCCGACAACGTACTGGATCAGCCGGAACGGCGAGATGACGCCGGCGGCGGCGCTGCAGATTGGAGAGCGAAGCACGGCGGCTTCGACCGGCGATCCTAGGGCAACCAAGTATGAAAATGGAACAATCAGAAGGTGCTCATCATGTTCTGGCTAAGTGAAGAGGATGGATTTCACCAGAGGAAACTCAGTTTCGGTCGAACACTCACGGCAGCGGAGGAGATGACTTCACCACCGGTGATCTTTGGGGATTTCGTCGGTTTTCTCAGTGGGAGCGTGAAGAGGATGAGGAGGAGGTTCTTCTGGCGAAGTTTGAGTCGAGATGGTCGAGGTTTCCCAGATCAGTGCTTATCTCAGTGTCCCTGTGAGCTGTGAGGGAGAAGGAGAAGGAGGCAGCGACACCTGTGCCATGCAGTGCTGAGCTGCTCCATTCCACAGTGGTCCTTGGTGGGTCCCACATGTAAGACCACATTTTCCTACACAATTTTGGCTAGGTATAGTCTATGAATTGTGGGTCCTTGTAGTGATATTCTAGGTGACATGGAGGAGGATGGTAGGATTCTGGGTGAAACACTCTGTCCCATGTTGTGCTATGACTGACCAGTGGGCCAGGGTCCTGTGGGTCCCATTGGTCAGTGACTTGAGAGAGGAGAAATCTCCAGAAACTAAGTCTTGCTAGCTGTCAAGCAGGCAGTCTTTGCATTACTGTTTCACTAAGTTAATGAGGAGCATAATTCATGGGAAAATTACTGGAGGTAAAGAAAGATGTGTCTAACCTGCTGACCTAAAATCATTGCTAGAAGAGGTCTGGTTCATCTCTGGTGAAAAAGCAAATTAGGCATACTAATCCAGTCTTTCTGCAGTTTAGTTCATTTCTCCAGTGCCTTGATCTTATCATTTTATGTGTTTTCTTTGGGAGATAAATTAATCCAAAATTCCTGATGATAGGGTTCATGTTGGCACACACTTTGGCAAAAGGGCTCTGTCTAATTAGTCTTCATTTTCATGTGGTGAATTTTAGAAGTAAACTAATTCATTTCAGCTAGCTTCCTAGCTTTGCTGATTTGAGGGATTTCGGTGAAGTATTTATTGAAGTGATAAAATTATGTAAAATTTACAGGGGCTTACTCACATCACCTGACATGTTTAGGAATTTTTGTAGGATTTTTAGATATATAGAACTTGGGAAGTGACAACTAGCACAAAGCAAAGGATTAGCTAGGGCTTAACACTAATTACCTTAATTTAGATTTAGGGCTGTGACACAAACCACCAAAGACAAGCACAAATTATCCCCAATCTGGGAAGGGCCGTTCATTATAGCTGAGGTCACGTGGCCAGGCGCCTACTGACTGAAGACCGAAGACGGTGTCCTTATCTGCAACTCATGGAATATAGAACAGCTACGTCCTTTCTATACCTGAGCTTTATATTTTCTCATGTGTACAGTTTCTCTAACTCACTACTGTTAACACCAAAATTTGGTATGGTTCGTTATCATGTTCGGTTAAGGAAAGAGGCTATATCAATCGATGGAAGCTAATCCAGAAGAAGCCGAATTCAGGAAGGAATCGTGAAGACCACAACATGGCAGTTAACTATTTTATCTATAAATTAGGTAGCTTTAATAATTTTTAGGAAAACCTGATCTCGTGTCCGATCAGGGCTTGTTAATTTTCCTTTTATAGTTAGGAAACTCCTGTTTTGTATCTGATCAGGACTGTACCAACTCGGGGTATAAATACGTATGCCCGGGTACCATGTAAATCATCTCTTAGATCAATACAAATTCGGCGCATCGCCACCCTTTTCGACGGGTTCTTGCTTCTCAAGCCGGGCTACATCGGTTAGGTCCGAACTCCTGCGAGAGGGTAAGTCTCGTTACCCCGACTACCTTATCGGCTAGGACTTCCTCGGTTAGGTCCGATATTCTAGCTGATCTACGGTAGTCGGCTTACCACGGTGTATCTATTCTGTCTACGGCTGCATCAGTTAAGTTTGATCTCTTAGGCCGAGTGGATATATCACATGACGCGTGCATAGATTTTATCGGCTTACTGGGGATAATTTATCATTAGTTTGTGCTGCATCAGTTAGGTCCGACCTACTAAACTGCCTGCGATAAGTTATTCCTGCTAGGTTGATAGATTTTATGCAAGCATCTTATCGGAGCGCCTAGCCGATAAGTTATCTTTTACTAGATAAAGCCGACTGCATTGTCTTGATTATTATTTTGATTATATACACTATCATCGGCTTTCCAGCCAATGCACATGTCCTATTGGTAGTCGGCTGATTTATTTATTTATATCGTTATCGGTTTCCTAGCCGATACACAAGTGCTATCGATAGTCGGTAGTCGGCTCGAGGGAAGTCGGCTGGTTTTCTATCTTTTTATTTTATCGGTTCTCTAGCCGATGTACAAGTGCCATCGGCAATCGGCTGGAAGGAGTCTGTATCGGCTTGTTGGCCGATTGGATCAATGATCTAACTTTTTTCTATCTCCTTGTGAATTGATGGGTCAAATTGACTGGCACGCCCACGAACCTCAAATTTAGGACCTGCACTGGAGCTAAGCAGATCTCCCAGGCCTTCACGTGTCTAGTGCACCGAACCAGATCATCAACTCATCTTCAGCGCTGATTGGTGATTTTTGGTGTCAACAACTACGCCGCTTGTATCAACCGAGTAGTGAGTCGGGGCTGCATGTTTTATATGTGTTTTGTCAATAATATACAAGCCTGTCCTACTCCAGTTATGAAGCCTTACTACGACGGTCACATTTGCCCGAGTACAGTTTCTCACATTGAACGATTTTATTAAGTTCCGACAGACTAACTCGGCGTAGACTACACAATCAAGTAAAGCTAATGACAACTGAGTAATAATTCAAAGCTTGGCGGCATTGCACATATATTTACACATGTTTTCCACAAAAGATTATACATACCGACTACATGATATGTTGCTCTTACAAACCCAGGTCTCAGGTGATTATCTCAGCAGTCGGCCTCGCCCGGGATATCAGCTCTAGCGCCTCCTCGGGCGTCGTCTCCTCGGCAAACCCCTCCCCGATGGCTTCAATGTCTGCCCTCAGGTAGATTGATTTGGTCATCGCCAGGGTCCAGGCCACACTAGCAATGACATGCTCATCCAAGTACCTCTTCAGGGCACTCGGTGCATCCTCAAGACACGCCTCCACTTGGGGGATTCGGCTGCAGCTGGTTCCCATAGGGCGGGTGTCGATGTTTTACACCAGCAATAAATATATGGGGCTACTCGGCGGAGGGAAACATGATGGATTGCAAAGTAACACAGAAGATTTTATACTGGTTTAGGCCCTCGAAGCGAGATTTTATACTGGTTTAGACCTGTCCAGCCCCTGAGCGTAGGAGATAGGCTCGCAGCCCTGAGTTCCTATCATGCGTATCCAGAGCTGGCCCTGCACTATAAAGATACCGGATGAGTAGCATCTGATGATGAAAACAATCACCCGAATAAAATGTATTTTACAATATATGTAAATATGTGTTCTTCCTCTTACTGATATTAATTTCTCTGAGTAGTTGACCCCTTATGTTTAAGCACTCTGCCCGACTAATCATAGCCCCCTAGCACCGGGAGTTGGCTCATGGCTCTTTCCCAGACACGCATTTTGGGTGACTTGAGTTCGTCTTTCATGGAGCAAAGTTTCACGAATCAGGATTTATGCTACTTGAATACTTTTGCAATCATTTAAGAGAAAAAAGAGAAAAAGCAAAAAAGTACAGCTTGTACACCTATTAGGTGTAAGCGGCTGCGGCATTGGCGAGGCCAAGTGAGGAAAGATTTATCAGAAAGCGACTTAGCTATTCGGTATTTGGGAGTGGGGATGCCATCCTTGCGTTCGGGCTTTTGAGCTCCCGAGCTTGTCACTTGTTGTCCTGATAATCTTCAGTTGTTGAAAGTCGAAGACGGTTGTGACCGATTGCCACAATGAAGCTGTCTGACTTGTGTTTGCGACTCCCGACTTTAGTTGGGACCGTGTCGTTGGTGCCCTCCCGCTTCTTTTGTCAGGGTGCCTTCTTGTCATCGAGGGCCTCAGCCACAGCGTCAGCTGAGTGGGCGTACTTGTTCGCCATGTCGAATAAAGCCTTGACAGAGTTAGGAGGCTTCCGCGTGTATTTGTCGATGAACGAGGTGTTTTTGACTCCTTTTCGAAAGGTGGCGATGATGACCTCATCCTTGATCATTGGGATTGAATTCTTCTTCTTAGAGAACCTCTTGATGAAGTCACGAAGAGACTCATTCTTCCTTTGATGTAACTGATACAGGTCGTACTCAGAAGATGGCCTCTCGTATGTTCCCTGGAAGTTGGCGATGAGGCGTTCCTGGAGTTCTCCCTAGGAGCTGATTGATTGCTTGGGAAGTCCTGTTAGCCATGTCCTCGCTGAGTCGGCTAAAGCGACTGGGAGGTAGTTAGCCATGACTTTGTGATTTCCTCCAGCTGCTCGGATCGCCAGAGTGTAGACTGTGAGCCAGGACTCGGGATTGGTCTTGCCATCGTATTTGTCAATGCCTGTAGGCTTGAAACCCGACGGTCAGTCGACCTATTGTAGCTCCTGGGTGAAGGCCGGTATGCCTTCATCTTCATGAGGGCTCCGACTCCGAATACGGCGGCGAAACCGCTCGTGGTGAAGGCCGAAATGCTTGTTCTTGTCTTCTAGTTGGCGTTGCTCATGTTCTTCTCATTCACGGCGCCGAGCGATGATGTCTTGCCGAAGGTCACACCGTAGTCGGTCTCGGAGGTCCTGATCGTCCCGACAATTGCTTTGACGTCGTCGGTTGTCGTTGGGGTTGCCGAGTGACGCCTGACGTGCCTCCGTATGCGGCTGACTGGAGCCAGCCGCTCGACGTCGTTTTGAGGTAGATGAGACTGCCGTTGGGGATGTCGACCGGTTGGTCGGTATAAGGGTATCACCCAACTGTTGGTGCTGCTGACATGCAGCAGTGGTAAGCATGGCTTTTATCTTTGCGATTGTCGGGGTGGCCTGGTGATTAGGCCTGAACTGGAGTGTATCCAGTAGAGTTGCAGCGGCCACGATGTTATGTTGAGGAGTAACGAAGATGTCGTGGTCACCGACTCGTGTTTGGAGGATTTGTTGCTGAGCAATCTGCCCAACCCTGCGTAGATCGTCGTGCCGGCGTCTTGCTTCTTCCTCTTGTTGCTCTCGCAGTCGGCGTGCTCCCTCCTCTTGCTGCTCGCGTAGTTGGCAGGATTTCTAAGTAGGAGTAGAGCCTTTGGATGCCATGAAGATTTCTCGTGGTGGGGAGAAGCTTGCCGAATTGCTGTCCGACTTAGAGTCGGAATCCGACTGAGAGTCGTAGTTCGACTGAGAGTCGTAGTCAGAATAGTTGATGGGGGTGATTATAACTCTGACCTCCCTAGATCCTATCTCGAGCGGCTCTAGGCCGTATCCGAGTCGAATTCTAGGAGATCGGGTTTGCCACGTCAGATGTTGTCTGAAGATATCCATGGCGTTGCCGAGTCTATATGGGAGATTGACGATCTCTTCCCTTCTTAGCTTGATCTTGGCCGGCTCAAGGCCGAGTCCGAGTCGAACACCGAAGGAAAGAGTTGTCCCGAGACCCGGACAAGATGAAGATTGCCGCGGCAAGTCAATGAGGGTTGCTGCAGCGTCATGTGGACCGACTAGCGCGGAGTCGGCCAGTTCCCTGGTAGATCAGATCGAGTCCGAGTCGGCCAAGATGAGATTGCCTATCTGGTCGGCGATGAAGTCGAGGCTTCCAAATGCAATTATATCTCCGGGGGAGAGTTTGCCGCCGTCGACTCCGGTTGCTGGATCCATCGAGCTTGTAGATGTAGATCGCGCCGAAGCCCCTACCTGGCACGCCAACTGTCGATGTTTTACACCGGCAATAAATATATGGGGCTACTCGGCGGAGGGAAACTTGATGGATTGTAAAGGAACACAGAAGATTTTATACTGGTTCAGGCCCTCGATGCGAGGTAATACCCTACGTCCAGTTGTGGTGTTATTCCTTTGAGGATTTGTTGTGGTGATTCTGGTGAACAAACTCAACCTGCCCTTGGGGGACGCCCTGCCTCCCCTTATATACTGGGGGACAGGGTACATGATAAGGATCCCAACCGGATACGGCCAAGGGATTTCCCTCTTAGAGATAGAAACCTATCCGACTAAGACTATGTTTCCTTATTATACAAGGCAAGGCCTGCCGGATGCTATCTTATCTCTAATTACATGACCTGGCCCATACTCTATCCGAGTGGCCCATATACTGGTAATGAGGTACCCGGGGCCCATGGCCTCCACAGCGGGGATCCATCAGATCAAGGAACCCTTTCACGGACCCGACGAGGGCCTCCTGTGACTCCTTGATAACCCTTATATCCTCTGTGTAAGCCCGATACTGGGCCAGGGCATTGGCTCTGAGGTCTGCCCAGGCCCACCGACAAGTAAACTTGTTAGGCACGGCTGCAGATGGAATGATTAAAGGATTGGTTAAGATCATTGTCGAGGCGGAGACTTACTCGCGTAATCGGTCTCCCACTCGGCCACGGTCTTCTCCAGTCTAGCTTTTTCTTCGCCGAGCTTGACGTTGGCCTCTTTTAACTCGGCCTTCTCCCGTTCGAGCTCGGTGTTGGCCTTTGTCAGGTAGGCCTTGTCCTTTTTGAGCTCGGCCTTGGCTTCCTCGGCCTCCTTCAGCTGGGCTTCCCTCTTTGTTCGGGTGTTCAACTCGGCTTCGAGGGCTGCACGACAGATTAGTCAAAAACTCAACCTTGCAGGCAAGACACAACTGGGCAGTCGGGAACAACGCAGCTGGAGAAATACATCAAGGGTTCAGTTGGGAAGATGCATTCAGGGGACTTACCTCTAATCTTCCCGGCATGGGCCCAAGTTTCATCCCTGAGCTGGGTGGCGGCATGCTTCAACCAAGCTTCCCTCCCCGCGTGGCGCTCCTCCATCTCGGCCTTCAACGCTCGGAGCTGCTCCAACTCCATGAGATGGGGGGCCATTTCAATCAGGATCCCGGTCATCTCCTCATTACGATCAACAAGCTTCTGCTCAGGGAGAGAACAAGTCAAGAGCGGAGTCAGACGTCAGAACAGGAAGACCACCAGGACTCCACCGCAAGAGTCATACCCGAACCCCCTGGGACCCGGCAATGGCGACGCGGAGCAAGCTTTCGTGTTCCCTTTTCACCGCGGCCTCATTGAGCTTGAACCTCCTCGCGGTTCCATCAGGCGCTGTCCAGGTGAACGTCCGAGGGAACTTACGCGGAGGAGCTTCAAGTCGAGGAAGGTTCAGGATCTCCGGCGGCGGCGACGACGACGACGACGACCATGATGGCGATGGGGTCTTGGCCCCCACGCCGGCGACCCCTGTGGCCTCGGGGGTCGACTCGGGGGCTCCGGCAATGGCCTCGGTAGCGGGCGTCGACACAGGGGCTGGGGTAGCGACCTCAGTAACCGCCCCTTGGTCGGGTGGCACCAGCGGCCCCGCAGTCGGGACCACCTGAGTCTCCGTGATGAGGATGGCCACCAGCTTAGCGGGGGTCCTTGTGGGGGCCGGCTCGGCTGGGGTAGGCTCTTCAAGGGGAGGGGTTGGAGAGGTCTCCTTGAGATCGATATCGGCACACTTCCTGCATCGCAAAACAGACATCAAAATACTACTGCAATAGACAAGAATCTCAGAAGATCTAGAGCAGCTTACCTCTTGAAGAACTTGAGTTTCCCGCCAGGCAATCCGGGTCTCGGCGGAGTGCTACGCCTGGTTGTTGGCCTGGTCGGCGAAGTAGTCAGTGGCGGTGTGGCAACTGGAGGTGGCCCTGTTGGTGGCATGTCCGACTCGGGCATCCGTTTGCTTGGCGGCGCCTGCTCGAACCATCTACTCAGCGGTGCTTTTGCCGGGCTCGGCAATCTCGAGCTCAGCCGTACTGGTCCCAACCTAGGACTTCATCGCCTGGGTGCCATGGTGGCGGCGTCCTTTATCTTCAGACCTCCTACCATGGCACGCGGCATCATGGCCCCCTCGCCCCAATATAGAACAGGCTTTTTCCTCGCTCTCTTGTAGTCGGGTTGGCAGCAGGGGGGCTCCTCGGCCTCTTCTTGGATTTAATGGCTGACAACGGGCGGGAGTCCTCATCGAATTCCTCGCACCACTATAGATGAATCAACAAAGTACATCACACAATGCTGGGCAATCGTAGATACAAGCCCACAGGCATTTGTCACAGAAGGACAAAGATTACCTTAGGACGGGGCCGAAGGAAGCTATAAGCCGCGGTCCAGTGTTTATCGTCTTCGGTCTCGATCACCCCCTCGGACAAGTAACCAAACAGGGTCTCGATCACCTTGTAGTGATCAGCCGACTCATGGCTTACTCGGTTAGGATCATATTTGCCCTAAAAATCCCAGCCGAACACGCTCCTCAGCTTCAGCGGCTGGATGCGCCGAGTCAGAAAACGCCGGGCCACCCAAGGCCTAGTTAGGCCAGCTTCCTTAAGCTTATGTAATTTCCCCAACAATTGATGCACCTGGCCCATCTCCTCAAAGGTTGGATCTGTTGACCAATTTGGTGAAACTACCGGTGGCAAGCCGGTGAATGGGCGCAAGGAGGGAGCCAGATCTGCGCAATAGAACCACTCCTTGTGCTAGCCTTTCAAGGAAGATTTCAAGGGGAGATCAAGATATGTTTTCTTCCCATCACTCCTCAACTGGAGACCAGCCCCCCCAATCACATTGATATTATTCTTGGAGGGCTGGGGTTTGATGTGGAACAGATGCCTAAAGAAATTAAAATGGGGCTCCACACCCAAAAAGCACTCGCAGAGAGTAACAAATATGGAGATTTGAAGAATCGAGTTGGGATTCAAATTCACCAACTCCAACCCATAGAAGTCAACGATGCGGTGGAAGAACGCAGAACAGGGAAGGCACAAACCCCGATTAAAAAAAGAGGCAAAAACTACTGTTTCGCCAGATTGGGGATTTGGGACCGACTCACCCTTAGCCGGCCGCTAACGGATCACCTCCTAGCTTGCCAACTTCGATTGACTCTCCAACACCTTCAGTTTCACCGAGCCGCAATCCGATGTTGGCCAGGCATTCCCCGGCGCACCCGCAGGATCCGAAGCTTTCGACATGGTTGGGGGTGGAGAGATTTGAGGGAAAAGCGATTAGGGGCTTGGAACAGACGAAGAGGACTGGAATCGCCTGAGTTCGAGCGGGGAACAGCAGCAGCAGCTAACCCTAGCCGAGCAGGAGGCGAAAATTTGGGTGTGGAGGCGGAAGACGAAGCGATTGGCTGATTTGGGGATGATGAAGGAAACTTCTCTCTCCCCGCTTTTTATAGAGCTGATACCGACTAATGTGCTTGGGCCACACAGTCGGTACTAGGCCACCAAGACATGAGTTCCTACAGTAGCATGCTCCATGTGGGCCGCCCGCAGGCTGAGTTGAAATTATAGCGCTGGTGCTACCAACAGGAGCTGATGAGGTAAACAGATATGCTCCATGAGAGCCTTATTGCTAAACATATATGTTTGGATATTTTTTTTATCCACTAGGTCTCGAGGATATATCCTTACAAGGATCACAAGCTAGTATTCATTAAAATTGGGGATGCAGGTATCTTTCTCGAGTACACCTAACCACGCAATGGATTTATTTTCATACAGTGGTACTCGGCCTACATGCTTGGCCAACAGTTGCCATGAGCAACATTATTCCAGCTAATATGATGCTGAAGAGTCTAACTCCAAGTAGTGCACTACTCGGGAGAGACTATAAATATCTTTTCCAACTGACATGATGCTGAGGAGTCTAACTTTCGAGTGGGACGCCACTTGGGAAAGACTACAAACCTCCTATTCCAGCTGACATGAAGCTGAAGAGTCCTATATACGAGTGGCATGCTACTCGGCAAGACTATAAATCATATTCCGGTTGACATGATATCGAAGAGTCTCATATACCAGTAGTAATCCACTCAGGAAAGACTGCAAGGTTAAAGATCTTTGACTTTATGTTTAATTGTCTTCACAATTAAGCACAAAGTCGGGGGCTACACCTAATAGGTGCGCCTATTCGGCGCACACTATTCATTCACCAACATGAAGCCCTTCATAGCCTCATTGCCAGCTGACATGAAGCAAGACTCGGGAGGAAGGAGCACTCGGACAAAGAGTACTTGGGAGCAATGCACTTAGGCAATCTTCACCATGGAGGACGAGCACTCGGCATCAGCTGTGACTCAACTATGAAGGTCTCAGGGGCTACTGTGGAGGCCATGGGCCCCGGGTACCTCTTCACAAGCATATGGGCCACTCGGATAGAGGATGGGCCGAGTCTTGTAATTAGAGATAGGATAGCACCCGGCAGACTTTGCCTTGTACAATAAGGAAAACACTATCTTTGTCGGATAAGTTTCTATCTCTAAGAAGGAAATCCCTTGGCCGTATTTGGCTGGGATTCCTATCCTGTACCCCTGCCCCCTAGTATATAAGGAGAGGCAGGGCACCCCATAAGGGCGAGAGATCATTGATCGACAAACACCTTAGAGGAATTACACCACAACTAGACGTAGGGTATTACCTCACCTTGAGGGCCTGAACCAGTATAAATCTCCTTTGCGTTCCTTTGCAATCCATTGAGTTTCCCCTTGCCGAGTAGCCCTATAGTTGTATTGCTGGTGTAAAACATCGACAAGCTGCCTCGTCCGTCGGATTTCGCTGGTCCTGCTTCCCCACGTCTTGGCTCTAAGTTCAAACCACACGAACCGAGTCCCCGCCTATCGAGGCCATGGCCCCTGGGTACCTCATGACAAGCATATGGGCCACTCGGATAGAGGATGGGCCTAGCCTTGTAATTAGAGATATGATAGAGCCTGGCAGACTTTGCCTTGTACGATCAGGAATATACAGTCCTAGTTGGGTAGGTTATATCTCTAAAAGGAGATCCCTTGGCTGTAATCCGACTAGGACTCCTACCTTGTACCCCTGTCCCCCAGTATATAAGGGGAGGCAGGACGCCCCCTGAGGGCAGAACAACACATAAGCTCATAGAAGCGAACATACATCCTTAAACGAATACACCACAACTGGACGTAGGGTATTACCTCACATCGAGGGCCTGAAATAATATAAACCTCCTCGTGTTCCTTTGCAATCCACCGAGTTTCGATCCGATGAGTAGCCCTATATTCATATTGCCGGTGTAAAACATCGACAGTTGGCGCACCAGGTTGGGGCTTCAGCGAGATCTACATCTACAAACTTGATGGATCCAGCCATCAGAGTCGATGGTAGCAAATTCTCCCCTGGAAACACAATAACTTTCAGAAGCCTCGACTTCATCACCGACATGCTCGGCAATCTCACCTTGGCCAACGCAAACCTGATCCAACTGGTCGAGGAACCAGCCGACTCCGTGCCAGTCGGCCCACAAGACGCTGCAGCCACCCTCGTTGATTTGCTGCAGTGATCTACCACCTGCCCGGGTCTCGGTACAACTCTCTCCTTCGGCGTTCGACTCGCGCTTGGCCTCGAGCCGGCCCGGGTTGGGCTAGGAAGGGGAGAGATCGTCAATCTCCCATGTAGACTAGGCAACGCCGCTGATCCACATCCCACGCGGTAGACCCGATCCCCTACTGCTCGGTTTGGACATGGCTCAGAGCCATTCTAGATTGGATCTAGGGAGGTTGGAGTTGTCCTTACTCTGATCAACTACTCGAATTCCGACTCCAAGTCGGACAACGGTTCGAACACCAGTTCGAACACCAGTCTGGCAAGTTTCCTTCTACCCCGAGAGATCTTCATGGCTTCAACCCCTCCATTGGAGGTGCACCGGCTACAGCAGGAGTAGGGAGAGGAGGCCCGCCGACTGCGGCAACAGGAGGAGGCCGAGCACGAGGCTCGCAACGACGAGCTATGCAGGGCTAGGCGAACTGCCCAGCAGCAGATCCTCCAGACTCGAGTCGGCGACCACGACGTCTTCATCACGCCTCAACAGAACGTCGTGGCCACTGTAACCCTGCTGGACACGCTCCAGCTAGGGCCTGATCATCAGGCCACCCCAACAATAGCCAAAATCAAGGCGATGATTACAGCTACTGCCTGTCAATAGCACCAGCAGTCGGGCGACACACTTGTACCAACCAACCGGTCGAGCACTCCAGTGGTAGTCTCGTTGGCATCAGCACGACGCCGGGCGGCGGGCTCAAGTCAGCCGCACGTGGAGTCATGGCAAACATCTCTCGGCAACACTGACAACAACAATCGGCGCCGTCCCTAGAACGATCGCCAGTTCAACCAAGATCTTCGAGTTCGTCTACAACGCGATCTCCACCAAGACATTAATGCTCGGCGCCATCAACATGAAAACGACGAGTGACGCCGACTGCAGGATGAGCACGAGCGTTTCGGTCTTCACCACGAACGGTTTAACCGTCGCGGTCAGAGCCGAAGCCCTCACGAAGATGAAGGCGTACTGGCCTTCACCTAGGAGCTACAAGACGTCGACTAGTTGTCAGGCTTCAAGCCTATGGGAATCAAAAAATACAACGGCAAAACCAACCCCAATCATGGCTCACCGTATATACTCTGGCGATCCGAGCCGCCGGAGGTGATCATAAAGCTATGGCTAACTACCTCCTGGTTGCCCTGGACACTCAGCGAGGACATGGCTAATAGGGCTCCCGAGGCGATCAATCAGCTCCTGGGAGGAACTCCGGGAACGCTTTATAGCCAACTTCCAGGGGACTTACGAGCGGCCGTCTTCCGAGCACGATCTCTATCAGCTGCACCAGAGGAAGAACGAGTCTCTCCGTGAGTTCATCGAAAGGTTCTCTGAGAAGTGCAATTTGATCCCAATGATCAAGGATGAGGTCGTCATCGCCACCTTCCGCAAGGGAGTCAAGGATGCACCGTTCATCGCGAAGTTTACTCGGAAGCCACCAGCCTCTGTCCGGGCCCTCTTTGATATGGCGAATAAATATGCCGACTCAGCCTAGGCTGTCACAGAGGCCCTCGACGAGAAGAAAGAGCCCTGGCAGAAGGACCAGAAGGCTAAAGCCGACAGCGAGCCATCACAGAACAAATCCGGTAGCCGCAAGCGGATTTTGGACAACGAGGTGGCCAACGTGGAGCGCCCTCGGTCGCGACCCCCAAGGAACAACGAATACCAGAAGGTTATGAATGGGCCATGCCCCTTCCATCCTAAGGGTAAACACGCGGCCAAGGACTGCTTCATGCTCAAGAAGTTTGCTTCTGAGCAGGCTTCATCATCTAGCACGAACAAGGACAAAGACAAGCCAGATTTGGGCCCAGCCGACGATTTTCAAGATCCCCAGGTCGAGCTCAACCACATCTTCGGAGGGCCGTCTATGTATGAGTCCAAGAGAAAGAAGAAGCTCATGGCACATGATGTCAACGCGGTCTCCACAGCAGACGCCCCCCCAGTATTTGCACTGGTCAAAGATGTCCATCACATTCAACCTCACAGATCATCCAGATCGGGTTTCACACTCGGGACGCTACCCACTCGTCCTGGAGCCGGTCGTCAAAAATATCAAGCTGAAGAAGGTCCTCATAGATGGAGGCAACGCGCTCAACATTCTGTTCACCAAGACTCTGGATGAGATGAAGATTCCTCGTTCAGAACTGCGGCCGAGTACGGCGCCCTTCCACGGGATAATTCCCGGCCTATCTTCAACCCCCCTCGGGCAGATAACTTTGTCAGTCACCTTCGGCACGCGGGATAACTTCCACACAGAAAACATCTGCTTCGAGGTCACCGACTTTGAGACTGCGTACCACGCGATACTCAAACGACCGGCGGTTGCCAAATTCATGGCGATACCACACTATACTTACATGGTGCTCAAGATGCCTGGGCCAGCCAGAGTTCTCTCCCTCCATAGCGACGTCAAGCAAGCCTTCACCTGCGACAAGGAGAGCTGCGAGTTGGTTCAATCGCAAGAGGCGGCAGTCGGACGCAACAACATTCGGCAAACTGTCACAACTAAAGTCGAGGATGACCAAGTTCCAGCGAAGAAAGCAGCAAAGTCGGGAATCTCAGCAGACTCTGACACGAAGAAGATCCCCATGGACCCTTCTGACCCCTCCAAGACTGCCCTAGTCGGGACCAGACTCGACCCCAAATAGGAAGACGCGCTCATCACCTTCCTTCAAGCCAACAAAGATATCTTCGCATGGAAACCGTCCGACATGCCGGGCGTACCAAGGGAGGTGATCGAGCATGCCCTCAATGTCAAGACAGAGGACAAGCCGGTCAAGCAACGGCTACGGCGCTTTGCACAGGACCGGAAAGATGCTATTCAGGAGGAGATAACCAAGCTCCTACATACGATGCCATGATGCGAGAAAATTCAGCGGCCAGTTTACTTTGTCAGTGAGGTCCTTGCCGATTCAAAAACAAGATATCTGTAGGTCCAAAAGCTGCTCTATGGCCTACTCATTACTATCCGGAAGCTGGTGCACTATTTCCAAACACATCAAGTCACGGTGGTCACATCGTTTCCACTCAGGGACGTCCTACACAACCGCAAGGCCACCGGCCGAATCGCAAAATGGGTGCTCGAGTTGATGGCGTTCGACATCACCTTTCAGCCAAGGACAACAATCAAATCACAAGCTCTAGCCGACTTCGTGGCCGAGTGGACAGAAGTTCATATGCCTACATGAACAGCGAAGCTAGAGTACTAGACAATGTACTTCAATGGTTCCCTACGGATCAGCGGCGCCGGGGCTAGCGTCATAATGATGTCCCCCACCAGCAAAAAACTCAAGTACGTTTTATAAATCCACTTCCTAGCTTCCCACAACATTGCCGAGTACGAGGCACTTATCCACGGGCTCCACATTGCTATATCACTCAGCATTCGTCGACTTGTTGTGTGGGGAGACTCCCAACTCGTGGTAAACCAAGTAATGAAAGATTGGACATGTCTCGACAACACCATGGCAGCATACTGTCAGGAGGTCCGCAGGATGGAGAACAAGTTCGACGGGCTAGAGATAACACATGTCCTACGACAATACAATGATGCTACAGATGAGCTGGCAAACATGGGATCCAAGCGAGAAGCAGTCCCGATTGGGATCTTTGTCGAGCAACTCATGGAGCCATCAGTCAAGAAGAAACCTGTGCCAGAGCAGTCGGGAGGCGAACCTACCCCGGCAACAGAAGAGGCGCTGCACATATGTCATGATTGGCGGACTCCTGTCCTCAAATTCCTTCTAGATGATGAACTCCCCTAAGACCGCAGTGAAGCTGAACGAATCAAATGTCGAGGCAAGAGTTTCCTAGTCGTCGAAGAAGACCTGTACCGAAGAAGTGCATCCGGTGTCGTCATGCGCTGCGTCACCACCGAGGAGGGCAAGTAGATACTACAGTCAATCCACTCGGGCGTATGTGGCAACCATGCCGCATCCAGGACGTTAGTCGGAAAGGCTTACCGACAGGGATTTTTCTGGCCAATAGCAGTAACAGATGCCAAAGACATCATTCGCACATGCGAGGGTTGCCAGTTCTATGCAAGACAAACCAATCTCCTAGCCCAGGAACTCCAAACAATCCCAATCTCTTGGCCCTTTGCAGTATGGGGGCTTGACATGGTCGGGCCTTTCAAGAAAGCGCTAGGAGGGTTAACACACTTGTTCGTTGCAGTGGATAAATTCACCAAGTGGATCGAGGCCAAACCCGTTGCAACTATAACAGTGGCACGAGCAAAGGACTTCATCTTGAGTATACTATACCAATTCGGGGTCCCCAACCGCATCGTCACTGACAACGGCACTCAGTTCACGGGTGGCGTTTTTCAAGATTTCTATGACAACTTCGGCATCAAGATCTGCTATGTGTCTGTGGCACATCCGCAGAGCAATGGGCCGGTTGAACAAGCCAATGGCATGGTCTTACAAGGCATCAAGACAAGGATATTTGACCGACTACATCCATACGCGGGCCGGTGGGTGCAAGAACTCCCATCTGTTCTCCCATCTCTCAGAACCACCGTTAGTCGGGCAACAGGGCAATCCCCTTTCTTTCTAGTCTACAGTGCCGAGGCTGTGCTACCAACCGAGTTAGAGTTTAGCTCACCACGAGTTCGGGCTTACTCGGAAGACATCTCAAATTATACCCGATTGGTTGAATTAGATCAGTTGGAAGAAGCAAGGGATATCGCAACAATCTAGTTGGCAAGGTATCTTCAAGGCCTGCGTCGCTACCACAATCGCAATGTCCATGGCCGCGCCTTTTTGGTCGGAGATCTTGTCTTGAGGAAAATATAAACCACCAAAGACAGGCACAAACTATCCCCAATCTAGGAAGGGTTGTTCATTATAGCCGAGGTCAGGCGGCCAGGCGCCTACCGACTGAAGACTAAAGACGGTGCCCTCATCAGCAACTCATGGAACATCGAACAGTTACGTCCTTTCTATACCTGAGTTTTATACTTTTCCATGTGTACAGTTCCTCTCTGACTCACTACACCGCTTGCTTCAACAGAGTAGTGAGTCAGGGGCTGCATGTATCTTATGTGCTTTGTCAACAATATACGAGCCTATTTTACTTAAGTTATGAAGCTTCACCATGACTTTATTATGTTTGCCCGAGTATAGCTTTTTGCGGTGAACTATTTTATTAAGTTCCCATAGACTAACTCGGTGCAGACCATATAATCAAGTAAATCTAATGACAACTGAGTAATAGTTTAAAGCTTGGCGGCATTGCACATATATTTACACATATCTTTACAAAAGAACACAATACACCGACTGAATGACGTACTGTCTTTACAGATCCAGATCTCGGGTGATAATTTCTGTAGTCGGCCTCGCCTTGGCTATCAACTCTAGCGCCTCCTTAGGAGTTGTCTCCTCGGCAAACCCCTCCCCGATGGCCTCAACGTCTGCCCTTGGGTAGATGGACTTGGTCATATCTAGGGTTCGGACCACGCTGGTAATAAGATGCTCATCCGAGTACCTCTTCAGGGCACTCGGTGCATCTTCAAGGCGCCCTTCCACTTGGGCGATCGAGCTACAGCTGGTTCCCACAGGGCGAGGATCCATGATGTCGAGGAGCCCTCTCACGGATCCGAGGAGTGCCTCCCGTTACTCCTTGACGACCCTTATCTCCTCTGCGTAAGTGTTGAGGCCATGGGCCCCGGGTACCTCATTACTAGTATATGGGCCACTCGGATAGAGGATGGGCCGAACCATGTAATTAGAGATAAGATAGCACCTGACAGGCTTTGCCTTGTATAATAAGGAAAAATAGTCTTAGTCGGATAGGTCTCTATCTCTAAGAAGGAAATCCCTTGGCTGCATCCGGCTGGGATCCTTATCAGGTACCCCTGTCCCCTAGTATATAAAGGGAGGCAGGGCACCCCATGAGGGCAGACGAAAGATCATTGATCACCAACCACCTCAGAGGAATAACACCTCAACTGGACGTAGGGTATTACCTCACATCGAGGGCCTGAACTAGTATAAATCTTCTTTGTGTTCCTCTGCAATCCACCGAATTCACCTTCACCGAGTAGCCCTATAGTTTTATTGCCGGTGCAAAGCATCGACAGTTGGCGCGCCAGGTAGGGGCTCTGGCGAATTCCTCATCAGCAGATTTGATGGATTCAACCAACGGAGTCAATGGCAACAAGTTCTCCCCTGGAGACACAATTACCTTCGGGAGCCTAGATTTCGTTGCCGATCAACTCGGTACTCTCACCTTGGCTGAGGCAGACCCAATCTTGCCAGCCGAGGAACTAGCCGACATTGCGCCAGTCGGCCCACAGGACACCGCCGTCTCCTTCAACGACTTACTGTGGTAGTCCTTCACATCGCCGAGCATCGGGACAACCCTCTCCTTCGGCGTCCGACTTGCGCTAGGCCTTGAGCCAGCTTGGGTTGGGTCGAGAAGGGGAGAGATCGTCAATCTCCTGCACAGCTTCGGCGATGCTGCGCATCTACATCCCGCACAGCAAACCCGACCTCCAGTAATTCAGTTTGGACACGGCCAAGCGCCGTTTCAGATTGGATCTAGAGAGGTCAGAGTCGTTCTTACTCCGATAAACTATTCGGAGTCCAACACCAAGTCGGATAGCAGTTCGAGCGCCAGTTCGGACTCTAGTTTGGCAAGCTTCCTCCTTCCCCGCGAGATCATCGTCTTGCATCCCAGCTGACATGACGCTGAAGAGTCCTACATACGAGTAGTTCCCTACTCGGCAAGACTATAAAGTTTATTCCGACTGACATGAAGTCGAAGAGTCCTACATACGAGTAGTTCCCTACTCGGCAAGACTATAAAGTTTATTCCGGTTGACATGATACCGAAGAGTCTCATATACCGGTAGTAATCTACTCAGGAAAGACTTCTAGGTTAAAGATCTTTGACTTTATGTTTAATTGTCTTCACAATTAAGCACAAACTCGGGGGCTACACCTAATAGGTGCGCCTATTTGGCGCACACTTTTCATACCTCTACATGAAGCCCTTCATAGCCTCGCTGCCAACTGACATGAAGTAGGACTCGAAAAGAAGACTTATTTAGACAAAGAATACTCGGGAGCATTGCACTCGGGTAATCTTCACCGTGGAGGATGAGCACTCGGCATCAGCTGTGACTCAACTATTAAGGTCTCAGGGGCTACTGTGGAGGCCATGGGCCCCAGGTACCTCATTACCAGTATATGGGCCACTCGGATAGAGGATGGGCCAAACCATGTAATTAGAGATATGATAGCACCTGACAGGCTTTGCCTTGTATAATAAGGAAAAATAGTCTTAGTCGGATAGGTCTCTATCTCTAAGAAAAAAATCCCTTGGCCACATCCGGCTGGGATCCTTATCATGTACCCCTGTCCCCTAGTATATAAAGGGAGGCAGGGCGCCCCATGAGGGCAGACGAAAGATCATTGATCACCAACAACCTTAGAGGAATAACACCTCAACTGGACATAGGGTATTACCTCACATCGAGGGCCTGAACCAATATAAATCTTCTTTGTGTTCCTCTGCAATCCACCGAATTCACCTTCGCCGAGTAGCCCTATAGTTTTATTGCCAGTGCAAAGCATCGACAGTAAGCCTGAAATTGAGCTTGGGAATTGGCTCTAGCAGCTACCCAGGTTCACCAACAAGTAAACTTGTTAAGTAAAGCTGTAGGTGGAGTAATCAATGGATTGGTTAAGATCAGTGTCAAAAGGGAGACTTACTGTCGTAGTCGGCCTCCAACCTGGCTATGGTCCTCTCCAGTTAGACTTTTTCCTTACCGAGCTTGTCGTTGGCCTCTTTCAACTCGGCCCTCTCCTGCTCAAGCTCGGTCTTGGCCTTTGTCAGGTTGGCCTTGTCTTTTTCAAGCTCGGTCCTGGCTTTCTTGACCTCCTCCAGCTGGATTTCCCTCTTTGTTCGGCCCTTCAACTCGGCTTTGAGGGCTGCATGACAGATTAGTCAAGGACTCGACATTGCGGTCAAGATACAACTGGGCAGTCGGGAACAACACAACTGGAGAAATATACTATGGATCTGGTTAGAAAGATACATCTTGGGGGCTTACCTCTAATCTTATTGGCTTGGTCCCAATTCTCGGCCCTGAGCTGAGTAACGGAGTCCCTCAGCCAAGACTCCCTCTCCTGGCAGCGCCCTTCTACTTCGACCTTCAGGGCCTGGAGCTAGTCTAACTCTTGGAGCTGGGGGACAACCCGCATCAAGACTTCGCTCATCTTCTCCGAGCGATCAACGAGCTTCTACTCGGGGAAAAACAGAGCAAAACAGAGTCAGTCATCAGATAACTCATACGAGCAAGAAAACCAAGATTGCGAATATGGCGAAGGTCATACCTAGATCCCCTGGGATGCGGCGAGTGTGGCGCGCAGCAAGCTTTCGCGCTCCCTTTCCGCCGCAGCCTCGTCATGCCTATAACTCTTCGTGATTCCATCGGGCGCCGTCCAATGGAACGTCCGTGGGAACTTGCAAGGAGGAGCTTCGATCCTGGGGAGGTCCGGCTTATCCGAAGGAGGAGACAACGACGACGACGATGACGACGACCACGACGGCGACGGACTCTTGGCCCCCGACCCGGCAGCTTCTGGGGGCTTGGGGGTTTGCTCATTTGCTGCAGCCACAGCTTCACCAACAGGCGCCGGCTCAGGGGCTAGAGCAACGGCCTCGGCAACCATCCCTTGATCGACCAGTGTCGGTGGCCTTGCAGTCGAGGCCGTCTTAGTTTCTGCAACTGGGACTGCCGCCGGCTCAGCAGGTATGCTCGCTGGCGCCGACTCAGCTGGGGTAGGATCGGCAGCAGGGATGGCCGGTGTGGTCCTCTTGAGGTCAATATCGACCTGCCTCCTGCACAACAAATCTGACATCAAGACGACACAATCATAAACATGATTCTCAGAAGACCCAGAACGACCTACTTCTTGGAGAACTTGAGCTTCGGTCCGGGAGATCTAGATGACAGCGCTGGAGTGCTGCTAGCTGTTGGGCCGGAGGGCGCGGCAGTCGGCGGTGGCACTTTACTCCTGGTCATCCCAGTCCGCGGTGTGGCCGGCTAGGGCGCTCGGGTACTCGGAGGCGCTGCAGTCGACCTCATACTCGGTGGCACAACGGTTGGGCTCGACAACGGGGAGCTCGACTGCGCGGGTCCCGGTCTGGGACTCAATGGCCTAGGCGTTGCGCTGGCGGTGTCCCTTATCTTTAGGCTCCTGGTGGCGGCACTCGACTTCACAACATTCTCCTTGCCCTGATCTGCAGTGGATTTCTTCCCCACTCTCTCGGAGTCGGGCTGGGCGGCAGAAGGACTTGTCGGCCTCTTCTTCGATTTTGTGGCCAACAATGAACGGGAGTCGTCATCAAACTCCTTGCACCACTACAAGCAATTCAATAACATACATCACACAATGCTAGACAAGTATGGATACATGTCTACAAGTATTCATCACAGAAGAGAAGCATATGTTACCTCGCGATGGGGCTGGTTCCAGTTATAGGCCGTGATGCAACGTTCCGCGTCCTCGGTCTCGATCACCCCATTGGAGAAATAGGTGAACAAGATCTCGGTCACTTCTTGCTGGCTGATCACCTCTCGGCTTTCTCGGTCGGGGTCATCCTTTCCCTGATAGTCCTAGCAGAACTCGCTTCTCAACTTCAGTGGTTGAATGCGCGGGGTCAGGAAATGCTTGGCCACCCAAGGGCCAGTTAGGCTGGCTTCCTTGAACTTCTCCAATTTGGCCAGCAACTTATGCACCTGGCCTATCTCTTCGAAGGTTGCGTCCAATGACCAAGCCAGCGAGATCGTCGGGGGCTTCCCAATGAATGCAGGCAAGGAGGGCACCAGATCGGAACAATAAAACCACTCCTTGTGCCAACCTTTCAAGGAAGACTTCAAAGGAAGACTTATATATATCTTTTTCATCTCACTCCTTAACTGAAGGCCAGCCCCCCCAATCACCTGAACCTTATTTTTGGAGGGTTGGGGCTTTATGTGGAATAAATGCCTAAAGAAGTTGAGGTGGGGTTCTACACCCAAGTAGCACTCACAGAGAGTCACAAAAATTGAGATTTGTAGGTTCGAGTTGGGATTCAAATTCACCAACTCCAATCCGTAAAAATTAAGAAGGCGGCGGAAGAACTCGGAAGAAGACAGAAACAAACCCTAGTCAAAGAAAGAGGCAAAAACAACAGTTTCGCCGGATTGGGGATTTGGGACCGACTCACCCTCGGCCGGCCGCCAGCGGATAATATTGCAGCTCTACAGCCGCAGCGACCTCTCCAACCTCTCCAGCTTTGCCTGGCTGTAGTCCGAGGTTGGGCACCCTTCGTCTGATGCCCCAACAACATCTGGAACCTTCGGCATGGCTGGGGGAACAAAAAATTTGGGGGAAATAAGGTCGGGGGCTTGGAATCGACAAGCGGATGTGGAATCGCTCGAGCTTCGGTGGGCGGGATCAAGCAATGGCGAACCCTAGTGGGGCGGGAAGCAAAATTTCAGCGCGGAGCTAGGAAGACGAAATGATTGGTCACGTGGGGAAGATGAGGAATCTTTTTCTCTCTCCCTCAACCTTTATAGAGCCGGTGCCGACTAAACGTGCTTGGGCCTGCAAAGTCAAGATTGGGCCACCAAGATATGAGTTTCTACAGTAGCACACCCAATATGGGCCGCTCGGAGGCTAGGTTAAAATCGCAGTGCTGGTGCTACTAACAGGAACCGATGAGGTAAACAGATATGCTTCATGAAGGCCTAATTGCTAAACACATGTGTTTGGGTATCTGTTTTATCCACCAGGTATCGAGGATATATCCTTATAAGGATCACAAGCTGGTCTTCATTAAAATTGGGGATACAGGTATCTTTCTCGAATACACCTGACCACATAATGGATTTATTTTCATAAAGTGGTACTCGGCCTACATGCTTGGCCACCAGTTGCCATGAGCAACATTATTCCAGCCGACACGACGCTGAAGAGTCTAACTTCCGAGTAGTCCACTACTCGGGAGAGACTATAAATATCTTTTCCAGCTGACATGACGCTGAGGAGTCTAACTCCCGAGTGGGACGCCACTCTGGAAAGACTATAAACCCCCTTTTCTGGCTGACATGAAGCTGAAGAGTCCTATATACGAGTGGCATGCTACTTGGCAAGACTATAAATCATATTTCAGTTGACATGATACTGAAGAGTCTCATATACCAGTAGTAATCTACTCAGGAAAGACTACAAGGTTAAAGATCCTTGACTTTATGTTTAATTGTCTTCACAATTAAGCACAAAGTAGGGGGCTACACCTAATAGGTGCGCCTATTCGGTGCACACTATTCATACATCTACATGAAGCCCTTCATACACCTAATAGGTGCTGCCAGCTAACAAGAAGCAAGACTCGGGAAGAAGAAGCACTCGGACAAAGAGTACTCAGGAGCAACGCACTCGGGCAATCTTCACCGTGGAGGATGAGCACTCGACATCAGCTGTGACTCAACTATAAAGGTCTTAGGGGCTACAATGGAGGCCATGGGCCCCGGGTACCTCATCACAAGCATATGGGCAACTCGGATAGAGGATGGGCCGAGACTTGTAATTAGAGATATAGTAGCACCCGGTAGATTTTGCCTTGTACAGAAAGGAATATACAGTCTTAGCCGGGTAAGGTATATCTCTAAGAAGGAAATCCCTTGACCATATCCAGTTGGGATTCCTATCTTGTACCCCTGTCCCCCAGTATATAAGGGGAGGCAAGGCACCCCCTGAGGGCAAGAAAACAACACACGAGATCACTGATCCACATACATCCTCAAAGGAATACCACCACAACTGGACGTAGGGTATTACCTCTCATCGAGGGCCTGAACCAGTATAAAATCTCCTTGTGTTCCTTTGCAGTCCACCGAGTTTCCTCTCGCCGAGTAGCCCTATAGTTATATTGCTGGTGTAAAACATCGACCACGCTGACACATGGGGACGTGTGTGGGGCTGTGTCTTGTGGGTACAGTTGTACACCTCTGATTAGAGTGAATCTATTCGAATAGCCACGCCCGTGGATATGGGCGATTGGTCAAGACTCACCGTGATTAGTCTCACCCTTACTTAATTAACTTGACTTAATGGAACTGGTATAGTTCAGACGGATGGTTGGGCCGGGTTAACGTGGTGTAACGTTAATCAGTGGAGGATTAATATTGCTCAATTAATCAACCTTTTACTGTTTGTGAACTACTGGTTGGGCTTAGTGCCAGTCGGGATCGGATCAAGGGGGATGAGATCATCAATTCCTCACTCAGCCTTGCCAATGCCACAGCCGGTTACACCTAATAGGTGTACATTCTGTGCATTTTCTATTTTTGCTCTTAATGATTGCAAAAGTACTCGAGTAGCGTAAATTCCGATCCATGAAGGTTTGCTCCACGAAAGACAAACTCAAGTCACCCAAAATGTGTGTCTGAGAAAGAGCCATGAGCTGACTCCCAATGCTCGGGGGCTATGACTAGTCGGGCAGAGTGTTTAAACATAACGGGTCAATTACACGGGGAAATTAATATCAATAAGAGGAGTAACACATACTTACATACATTGTAAAATGTTTAGATTTTCTTCGGATGATTGTTTTCTTCATCAGATGCTACTCATCCTATATGTTTATAATGCAGGGCCCAGTTCCAGATACCCGTAACAAGAACTCATGGCTACGAGCCTATCTTCTACGCTCCGGGGCTAGACTAGTCTGCCATGATACACTTGGAGTGTGATGCTTCAAGAATCACTCAAAATGCTCCATGAGGGCAACCAACAGAGTACTTGCGCCAGTCGGGACACGGATGTCACCTTGACCTTGGTACGCCCCATGGGGGCTAATAACCGACCTCTAGCACCAGTCGGGGCTTGGGTACCATTTTGCTGGGTAAGGTACACCACATGAGGGCACTAGCCGAGTCCTATCCTAATGCTAGGTTCAGGTACTGTCAATGTTTTACACCAACAATAAATATATAGGGCTACTCGCTGGACCGAAACTCGATGGATTGCAAAGGAACACGAAAAGTTTATACTGATTCAGGCCCTCATGATGAGGTAATACCCTACATCCAGTTGTGGTGTATTTCCTTTGAGGATGTATGATTGTGATCTTGGTGATTCTTGGTCCTCGTCCCCTCAGGGGGTGCCCTGCCTCCCCTTATATACTGGGGGACAGGGTTACAAAGTAGGAGTCCTAGTCAGACTACGACCAAGGGATCTCCTTCTAGGAGTACAACGTGCTCGACTAGGACTGCATTTTACCTGTCGTACAAGGTTAAGTCTGCTGAGTTCTATTGTATCCCTAATTACAAGGTTAGACCCATCCTCTGTCCGAGTGGCCCAATAGCTTCTCATGAGGTACCCCGGGCCCATGGCACCGACAGTAGCCCTTGAGACCTTCATAGTTGAGTCACAGCTGATGTCGAGTGCTCATCCCCCACGGTGAAGAATTCCCGAGTGCATCGCTCCTGAGTACTCTTTGTCCAAGTGCTTCTTCTCCTGAGTCCTACTTCATGTCAGCTGGCAATGAGGCTATGAAGGGCTTCATGTAGAAATATGAATAGTGTGCGCCGAATAGGCGCACCTATTAGGTGTAGCCCCCAACTTCGTGCTTAATTGTGAAACAATTAAACATAAAGTCAAAGATCTTTAACCTTGTAGTCTTTCCCAGGCAGTGTACTACTGGTACATGAGACTCTTCAGCATCATGTCAGCTAGAATGATTTTTGCTCATGGCAAATAATGGCTAAGCATGTAAGCCGAGTACCACTCTATGGATTTTAACCCAATACGTGGTCAGGTGTACTTGAGAGATACCTGCATCCCCAATTTTAATGGAGACCAGCTGTCGATCCTTATAAGGATATATCCTCAATAACTGGTAAATAATGTAGATACCCGAATGTATACACCCAGCTGTAGGGTTAGCATGAAGCATATCTGATTATTTAATTGGTTTATATGAATAGCACCTGCATTGTGATTTTAACATAGTCAGCGAGCAGCCCAATAGAGCGTGCTATCGAGAAACACATATATTTGGCCTACTACCGAATAAGCCAGCCTAAACCGACCTACCTAGTGTAGCCCTATAAAATTAGCACCCCTCGCATGTCAGAATGAGTACTCTAGTGTTGGTAACCGCAATCAGCCAGTGGAATCCTTGTCCACAAGCCTTTTTGACTTATGTTCTGGATGCAGCATGATTGCCATAGATGCCTGAGTAGATATATTGCAGGATCTGCTTGCCCTCCTTAGGTTTGACACAGTGCATGAGAACTCCGGATGCGCTTTGACGACATAGGTCTTCTCTGACTTCGGCAAAGCCGAATAAGGTACCCGAACCTCGCATTAGCATAGGATTCAGCTGGCGACCCTCATGGGGTGTACCCTACCCAACAGAATTCTAGCCAAATAAGGTACCCAAACATTGCATTAGCATAGGATTCGGCTAGCGACCCTCATGGGGCGTACCCAACCTTGCAGAGTTGTGACCAAATAAGGTACCCAAACCTAGCATTAGCATAGGATTCGGCTGGCGACCCTCATGGGGGGTACGCTATCTAGTTGAGTGGTACACGAGCCCCGACTAGCACCGGAGGTCAGTTATATTAGCCGAATAAGGTACCCGAACCTCGCATTAGCATAGGATTCGGCTGGCGACCCTCATGGGGCTACCCAACTCAGCGGAGTGATACCCAAGCTCTGATTGGTGCCGGAGGTCGGTTGTTAGCTGAATAAGGTACCCGAACCTCGCATTAGAATAGGATTCGGCTGGTGACCCTCATGGGGCGTACCTTACCTAGCAAAGTGGTACACGAGCTCCGACTGGTGCCGGAGATCGGTTATTAGCCAAATAAGGTACCTGAACCTAACATTAGCATAGGATTCGGCTGGCAACCCTCATGGGGCATACCTCACATAGCAGAGTTTTGACCGAATAAGGTATCCGAACCTAGCATTAGCTTAGGATTTGGCTGGCGACCCTCATGGGGCGTACCTCACCCAGCCAAGTTGTAACCAAATAAGGTACCAAACCTAGCATTAGTGCAGGATTCAGCTGGTGACCCTCATGGGGTGTACCACACCCAGCCGAGTGGTACCCGAGCTCCGACTGGCGCCGAAGGTCGGTTTTTAGCCCACGCACGAGTCCCGACTAGTGCAAGTGCTCGGACAATGGCTCTCGTGGAGCATTCCAAGTGATTCTTGAAGCGTCGCACTCCAAGTGTATCTTGGCAGACTGATCCAGCCCCCAAGCATAGGAGATAGGCTCGTAGCCCTGAGTTACTGTTACGTGTATCCGGAACTGGCCCTGCATTATAAACATATCGGATGAGTAGCATCTGATGATGAAAACAATCACCCAAAGAAAATTTATGTATTTTACAATATATGGAAATATGTGTTCCTCCTCTTATTGATATTAGTTTCCCTGAGTAGTTGACCCCTTACGTTTAAGCACTCTGCCCAACTAGTCATAGCCCCCTAGCATCGGGAGTTGGCTCATGGCTCTTTCCCAGACATGCGTTTTGGTTGACTTGAGTCCATCTTTCATGGAGCAAAGTTTCACAGTGTGGAGGCCATGGGCCCCGGGTACTTCACCACCAGCATATGGGCCACTCGGATAGAGGATGGGCCGAATCATGTAGTTAGAGATAAGATAGCACCCGGCAGATTTTGCCTTGTACGATAAGGAAAACATAGTCTTAGTCGGATAAGTTTCTATCTCTAAGAGGGAAATCCCTTGGCCATATCCGGCTGGGATCCTTATCATGTACCCCTGTCCCCCAGTATATAAGGGGAGGCACGGCGTCTCTCAAGGGGCACGAGATCATTGATCGACAAACACCTCAGAGGAATTACACCACAACTAGACGTAGGGTATTACCTCACCTCGAGGGCCTGAACCAGTATAAATCTTCTTTGCATTCCTCTGCAATCCACCGAGTTTCCCCTTGCCGAGTAGCCCTATAGTTATATTGCCGGTGTAAAACATCGACAATTGGCGTGCCAGGTAGGGGCCCCGGTGAGTTTTACATCTACAAGCTCGATGGATCCAGCAACTAGAGTCAACGGCAACAAGTTCTCCCCTGGAGACATAATTTCTTTCGGAAGCCTCGATTTCATCACTGACCAGATCGGCAACCTTACCTTGGCCGAAGCAGATCCAATCTAGCTGGCCGAGGAACCAGCCGACGTTGCGCCAGTCGGCCCACAGGACGCCGCAATCTCCTTCAACGATCTACTGCGGCAGTCCTTCACTTCACCGAGCATTGGGACAACTCTCTCCTTCGGCGTCCGACTTGCGCTAGGCCTTGAGCCAGCTCGGGTTGGGCCAACAAGGGGAGAGATCGTCAATCTCCCGCATGGATTCGGCGACGCTGCAGGTCTACATCCTGCGCAGCAGACCCAATCTCCTGCGATTCAGTTTGGACATGGCCAAGCGCCATTTCAGATTGGATCTAGAGAGGTCGGGGTCGTTCTTACTCCGATAAACTACTCGGAGTCCAACTCTAAGTCAGATAACGGTTTGAACGCTAGTTCCGACTCTAGTCTGGCGAGTTTCCTCCCCCCCACACGAGATCTTTATGGCTTCAACACAACCACCTGAGGTGCGCTGACTGCAAGAGGAGCAACAGGAGGAGGCACGCCGACTGCGACAACAGGAGGAGGCTGACTGCGAGGCTCGCAATGATGGACTACGCAAGGCTGGGTGAGCAGCTCAGTAGCAAATTCTCCAGACTAAAGTCGGCGATTACGACGTCTTTGTCATGCCACAATAGAATGTTGTGGCCGTCACAACCTTGCTGGACACGCTCCAGCTCGGGCCTGATCACCAGGCCACCCCAACTATCGCCAAGATCAAGGCGATGATCACGGCTGCTGCCTGCCAGCAACAACAACAGCAATCAGGCGACACCGTGGTACTGACTAATCGGTCGGGATCTCCAACAGCGGGCTCATCCACGTTAGCACGGCGTCGGGCGGCCGGCTCAAGTCGGCCACGTGAGGAGTCCAGGCAAAAGTCACTCGGCAATGACAACCGGCGGCGTCACCAGGATGACCGTCGGCCCAACCAAGACCTCCGAGAGCGCCTACAACACGACCTCCGCCACACCATCAACGCCTGGTGCCACGAACGACACGAAGACGAGCGCCACCGACTAGAGGATGAAAACGAACGCTTCGGTCTCCATCACGAGTGGTTTAACCACCGTGGTCGAAGCCCGAGCCCTCACGAAGACGGAGGCATTCCAGCTTTCACCCGGGAGCTACAGGACATTGACTGGCTGACTGGCTTTAAGCCCACAGGAATTGAAAAGTATGACGGTAAAACATATCCCGAGTCCTGGCTCACCATATATACCCTAGCAGTTTGAGTTGCTGGGGGCGACAACAAAGCCATGGCTAACTACCTCCCAGTCGCGCTAGATGACTCGGCGAGGACATGGCTAACAGGGCTCCCAAGGCGGTCGATCGGTTCCTTGGGAGAACTCAGGGAGCGGTTCATCGCCAATTTTCAGGGAACCTACGAGAGGCCATCTTCCGAGCATGATTTGTATCAACTACACCAGAAGAAGAACAAGTCTCTACGAGATTTTATCAAGAGATTCTCCGAGAAGCACAACAAGAGCCCAATGATTCGAGACGAGGCCGTCATCGCCACCTTCCGCAAGAGAGTAAAGGACACCCCATTCATCGCAAAATTCACTCGGAAGCCACCACCCTCTATCCGAGCTCTTTTCGACATGGGCAACAAATACGCTGACTCGGCTGAAGCGGTCGTAGAGGCCCTCAATGAGAAGAAGGAGTCCCGACAGAAAGACCAGAAGGCGAAAGACGACAACGAGCCGTCTCAAAACAAGGCTGGCAGCCACAAACGGAAGTCGGACAATGAGGTGGCCAACATGGAGCGCACTCGGTCGCGGCCCCAGCGGAATAACGACTACCAGAAGGTCATGAGCGGGCCATGCCCCTTCCACCCAGAGGGCAAGCACGTGGCCAAAGACCGCTACATGCTGAAGAAGTTTGCCTCTGAGCAGGCTTCATCATCTGGCGCCGACAAGGACAAAGACAAGCCAGATCAGGGTCTGGCTGATGATTTTCAAGATCCCCAAGTCAAGCTCAATCACATCTTCGGAGGGCCGCTCGCGTACGAGTCCAAGCGAAAACAGAAGCTATCTGCACGCGACGTCAATATGGTCCCTACGACGGACACCCCCTGTGGAGGCCATAGGCCCCGGGTACATCATTACCAATACATGGGCCACTCGGATAGAGGATGGGCCAGATCATGTAATTAGAGATAAGATAGCACCCGGCAGGCTGTACCTTGGATAATAAGGAAACATAGTCTTATTCGGATAGGATTCTATCTCTAAGAAGGAAATCCCTTGGTCGTATCCAACTGGGATCCTTATCATGTACCCCTGTCCCCTAGTATATAAAGGGAGGTAGGGTGCCCCTCAGGGCAAGCAGAACAAGAGCTACCAGATCATTGATCTATAAACACCTCAGAGGAATAACACCTCAACTGGACGTAGGGTATTACCTCATCCTGAGGGCCTGAACTAGTATGATTCTCTTGTGTTCCTCTGCAATCCACCGAATTCACCCTCGCCGAGTAACCCCATAGTTTTATTGCCGGTGCAAAGCATCGACAGTTGGCGCGCCAGGTAGGGGTCTCGGCGAATTCCTCATCTGAAGATTCAATGGATTCAATCAACGGAGTCAACAGCAACAAGTTCTTCCCCGGAGATGCAATTACCTTCGGAAGCTTAGACTTCACCGCCGATCAATTCGGCAGTCTCACCCTGGCTGAAGCAGATCCAATCTTGCCAGCCGGGGAACTAGCCGACGTTGCGCCAGTCGGCATGCAGGACACCGCCGTCTCCTTCAGCGACTTCCTGCGGCAGTCCTTCACATCGCCAAACATCGGGACAACCCTCTCCTTTGGCGTCCGGCTTGCGCTAGGCCTTGAGCCAGCCCGAGTTGGGCCGAGAAGCAGAGAGGTCGTCAACCTCCCAAACAATTCCGGTGACTCTGCGCATCTTTGCCCTGCGCAGCAGACCCGATCTCCAGCAATTCAGTTTGGACACGGCCAAGCGCCGTTTCAGATTGGATCTAGAGAGGTCGGAGTCGTTCTCACTCCGATAAACTATTCGGAGTCCGATACCAAGTCGGACAGCGGTTCGAGCGCCAGCTCGGACCTTAATTCGGCAAGCTTCCCCCTCTCCCACGAGATCTTCATGGCTTCAACACCACCTTCCGAGGTACGTCAACTACAAGAGGAGCAACAAGAGGAGGCGCGCCGGTTACAACAAGAGGAGGCCAATCGCGAAGCCCGCAACGACGAGCTGCGCCAGGCTGGGCGAATCGCTCAGCAACAGATCCTCCAAACCAAGATCGGCGACCACGACGTCTTTGTCACGCCACAACAGAACGTTGTGGCCGCGGCGACTCTGCTGGACACACTCCAGCTCGGGGCCGATCACCAGGCCACCCCGACTATCGCCAAGATCAAGGCGATGATTACAGCTGCTGCCTGTCAGCAGCAACAGCAGTCGGGCGATGCCGCTATACCAACCAACCGGTCGGGTTCTCCGGCGGCAGGATCATCCGCATCAGCACGACGATGGGCGGCCGGCTCCAGTCGGCAACGCGAAGAGTCCCGGCAAACAACGCTCGGCAATACCAATAATGACAACCGGCGGCGTCGCCGATACGACCGCCGACCCAATCAGGACCTCCGAGTTCGACTGCACCGGGACCTCCGCCACACCCTAAACGCCCAACGCGAACAACGCGCAGAAGATGAACGCCGCCGACCAGAAGACGAAAACGAGCGCTTCGGCCTCCACCACGAGCGACTACATCGCCAAGATCGGAGTCGGAGCCCTCACGAAGACGAAGGCATCCCAGCCTTCAGTCGGGAGCTATAGGACGTCTTGTGGCCGACTGGCTTTAAGCCCACCGGGATCGAAAAGTACGACGGCAAGACAAACCCCGAGTCCTGGCTCACCGTCTACACCCTAGCAGTTCGCGCTGCTAGTGGCGACAGCAGAGTCATGGCTAACTACCTCCCAGTCGCGCTAGCCGACTCGGCGAGGACATGGCTGACAGGCCTCCCAAGGCGGTCGATTGGTTCCTGGGGACAACTCAGGGAGCGGTTCATCGCTAATTTCCAGGGGACCTACGACAGACCCGCTTCGGAGCATGATCTTTATCAACTGCACCAGAAGAAAAACGAGTCCTTGCGCGAATTCATCAAAAGGTTCTCCGAGAAGCGCAACCAAATCCCAACGATCAAAGATGAAGCCGTCATCGCCGCCTTTCACAAAGGGGTAAAAGACGCTCCGCTTATCGCAAAATTCACTCGGAAGCCACCATCCACAGTCCGGGCGCTCTGCGACATGGCCAATAAATACGCCGACTCAGCCGAAGCAGTTGCCGAGGCCCTTGACGAGAAGAAGGAGCCCCGACAAAAAGAACAGAAGGCGAAAGCCGACAACGAGCCATCTCAAAACAAGTCCGGCAGCCGTAAACGGAAGTCGGACAACGAGGTGGCCAACATGGAGCGCAGCCGGTCGCGGCCCCAGCGGAACAACGACTACCAGAAAGTCATGAGCGGGCCATGCCCCTTCCACCCCAAGGGAAAGCACGCGGCCAAAGACTGCTATATGCTCAAAAAGTTTGCCTCCGAGCAGACTTCATCGTCTGGCGCCGACAAGGACAAAGACAAGCCAGACTCGGGTCCGGCTGACGACTTCCAAGATCCTCAAGCCGAGCTCAACCATATCTTCGGGGGACCACTCGCATACGAGTCCAAGCGCAAACAGAAGCTTTCAGCGCGCGACATCAACACGGTCTCCATGACCGACACCCCCCAATACCTGCGCTGGTCAGAGACGGCCATCACCTTCAATCGCGCAGATCACCCAGATCGGGTTTCCCACCCGGGACGCTATCCACTCGTCCTGGACCCAGTCGTCAGAAACATCAAGCTGAAGAAAACCCTCATCAACGGAGGCAGCGCGCTCAATATCCTGTTCGCCAAGACTTTGGACGAGATGAAAATTCCTCGTTCAGAACTATGGCCGAGCACCGCGCCCTTCCACGGGATAATTCCCGGCCTGTCATCAACTCCACTCGGGCAGATAACTTTGCCAGTAACCTTCGGAACTCGGGATAATTTCCGCACAGAAACTGTCTGCTTCGAGGTCGCCGATTTCGAGACCGTGTACCACGCGATACTCAGACGACCAGCACTTGCCAAATTTATGGCGATACCGCACTATACATACATGGTGCTGAAGATGCCCGGACCAGCAGGAGTCCTCTCCCTCTGCAGCGACGTCAAGCAAGCCTTCACCTGCGACAAGGAGAGCTGCGAACTGGCCCAATCACAAGAGGCGGCAGTCGGGCGCGACAGCATTCGGCAAGCCGTCGCAACAGAAGTCGAGCAAGATCAAGTTCCGGGGAAAAATGCAGCGAAATCGGGTATTTCAGCGGACTCTGATACGAAGAAGATCCCCTTGGACCCTTCCGACCCCTCCAAGACTGCCCTAGTCGGGACCGGACTAGACCCCAAATAGGAAGACGCGCTCGTCACCTTCCTCCAAGCCAACAAGGATATCTTCGTGTGGAAACCATCCGACATGCCGGGCGTACCAAGGGAGGTCATCGAGCACGCCCTAAACGTGAAGACAGACGCCAAGCCAGTCAAACAACGGCTGCGGCGCTTCGCTCAAGACCGCAAAGATGCTATCCGTGAGGAAATTACCAAACTCCTCGCAGCCGGGTTCATCAAAGAGGTCTACCACCCGGACTGGTTGGCAAACCCAGTTCTGGTCCGGAAGAAAAACGGTAAATGGTGCATGTGCGTCGACTACACTGACCTCAACAAAGCGTGCCCCAAGGACCCATTTGGTCTTCCTCGGATAGATCAGGTGGTTGACTCCACGGCAGGGTGTGACCTACTCAGTTTTCTCGACTGCTACTCGGGATACCGTCAAATCAGCCTGAGGGAAGAAGACTGCTTGAAGACATCTTTCATCACACCATTTGGAGCATACTGCTATATCACAATGCCGTTCGGTCTGAAGAACACGGGCACAACCTATCAAAGGGCTATTCAGCGGTGCCTGCATACTCAGATCGGACGCAATGTGGAAGCCTACGTCGATGATGTGGTGATCAAGACCAAGTCTAAAGAAGACCTCATTGCTGACCTGGAAGAAACCTTCCAAAACCTTCGAAGATTCAAGATGAAGTTGAACCCGGAAAAATGCGCCTTCGGTGTGCCATCTGGAAAGCTACTCGGCTTCATCGTCTCACATCGCGGCATCGAGGCCAACTCGGAGAAAGTCAACGCCATCAGGCACATGGCACCCCCGACTAACCTCAAAGACGTCCAGAAGCTGACAGGCTGCATGGCGGCACTCAGCCGATTCATTTCCCGACTGGGCGAGCGGGGCATGCCCTTCTTCAAGCTACTCAAGAAGACCGACAATTTCCAATGGACTCCGGAAGCCCAGCGAGCCTTTGCAAACTTCAAACAATTCCTCACATCACCCCCGGTGTTGGCGTCACCTCTACCCCAGGAACCGCTAATGCTATATCTGGCGGCAACAACACAGGTAGTCAGCACGGTGATGGTGCTTGAGCGATCCGAACAGGGTCATATTCAAAAAATACAACGGCCAGTCTACTTCGTCAGCGAGGTCCTTGCCGACTCCAAAACGAGATATCCGCAGATCCAGAAGCTGTTATATGGCCTACTTATCACAGTCCGGAAGCTGGTGCATTATTTTCAAGCACACCAAGTCACGGTGGTCACAGTGTTTCCACTCGGGGATGTCCTTCATAATCGCGAGGCCACTGGCCGAATCGCTAAATGGGCACTCGAGTTGATGGCGTTCGACATCACCTTCCAGCCACGGACAGCAATCAAGTCTCAAGCTCTAGCCGACTTCGTGGCCGAATGGACAGAAGTCCAACAGCCAACACCAACAGCAAAGCTAGAGTACTAGACAATGTACTTCGACGGTTCTCTACGGATCGGCGGCGCCGGGGCCGGAGTCATATTGATGTCCCCCACCGGCGAAAAACTGAAGTACGTCCTGCAAATCCACTTCCCGGCTTCCCACAACGTCACCGAGTACGAGGCACTCGTTCACGGGCTCCGCATCGCTATATCACTCGGCATACGCCGACTGGTTGCGCGCGGAGATTCTCAACTCGTGGTAAACCAAGTCATGAAAGACTAGACCTGCCTTGATGACACCATGGCGGCATACTGTCAAAGGTCTGCAAGCTGGAAAACAAGTTCGATGGGCTGGAAATCACACATGTCCTGTGCCAATACAACGACGCAACAGACGAACTGGCAAACATGGGATCCAAACGAGAAGCAGTTCCAGCTGGAATCTTCGTCGAGCAACTCATGGAGCCATCAATCAAGAAGAAACCGGCACCAGATCAGTCGGGAGGCGAGCCTACCCCGACCACAGATGAGGTGCTGCACATATGTCAAGACTGGAGGACTCCTGTTGTCAAATTTCTCACGGATGACGAACTCCCAGAAGATCACAGCCAAGCCGAGCAGATAAAGCGTCGAAGCAAAAGCTTCCTACTAGTTGGAGAAGACCTGTACCGAAGGAGCGCATCCAGTGTCCTCATGCGCTGTGTCACCACCGAGGAGGGCAAGCAGATCCGGCACTCGATCCACTCGGGCATATGTGGTAACCACGCCGCATCCAGGACGTTAGTCAGAAAGGCCTACCGGCAGGGATTCTTCTGGCCCACAGCAGTAACAGACGCCAAAGACATCGTTCGCAAGTGTGAGGGTTGCCAGTTCTACGCAAGAGAAACAAACCTTCCAGCCCAGGAACTCCAAACTATCCCCATCTCCTGGCCATTTGCAGTATGGGGGCTCGACATGGTCGGGCCTTTCAAGAAAGCGCCAGGAGGATTCACACATTTATTCGTCGCAGTGGATAAGTTCACCAAATAGATTGAGGCTAAGCCCATTGCAACAATTACAGCGGCACGAGCAAAGGACTTCATCATGAGTATACTATACCGGTTCGGAGTCCCTAACCGCATCATCACCGACAACGGTACTCAGTTCGCGGCGGGCCTATTCCAAGACTTCTGCGACAATTTCGGCATCAAGATCTGCTATGCATCTGTGGCACACCCGCGGAGCAACGGGCAAGTCGAGCGAGCCAACGGTATGGTCTTACAAGGCATCAAGGCCAGGATATTTGACCGACTACAACCATATGCGGGCCGATGGGTACTAGAACTCCCATCTGTTCTATGGTCTCTCAGAACCACGGTTAGTCGGGCAACAGGGCAATCCCCTTTCTTCCTGGTCTACGGTGCCGAGGCTATGCTACCTACCGAGTTACAGTTCGGCTCTCCACGAGTCCGGGCCTACTCAGAAGACGACTCCAATAATACCCGACTGGTCGAACTAGATCAGCTGGAAGAAGCAAGAGATACCGCAACTATCCAGTCGGCAAGGTATCTTCAAGGCCTACGCCGCTACCACAATCGCAATGTCCATGGCCGCGCCTTTTTGGTCGGGGATCTCGTTCTGAGGAAAATACAAACCACCAAAGACAGGCATAAATTATCCCCAATCTGGGAAGGGCCATTCATTATAGCCGAGGTCACGTGGCCAGGCGCCTACTGACTGAAGACCAAAGACGGCGCTCTCATCAGCAACTCATGGAACATAGAACAGCTACGTCCTTTCTATACCTGAGTTCTATAATTTTCATGTGTATAGTTCCTCTGACTCACTACGCCGCTTGTATCAACCGAGTAGTGAGTCGGGGGCTGCATGTATATATGTGCGTTGTCAATAACATACGAGCTTATCTCACTTCGGTTATGAAGCCTTACTATGACTGTCACGTTGCCCGAGTACAGCTCCTTACTCCGAACGTCTTTACTAAGTTCTGACAGACTAACTCGGTGCACACTACACGGTCGAGTAAAGCTAATGACAACTGAATAATAAGCTTGGCGGCATTGCACACATATTTACACATGCTTGTTTAAACAAGTTTATTCTGACTACATAACTTGCTGCCCTTACAGACCCAGGTCTCGGGTAATTATTTCTGCAGTCGGCTTCGCCCGGGCGATTAGCTCCAGCGCCTCCTCTGGCATCGTCTCTTCGGCAAACCCCTCCCCGATGGCCTCAATATCCGCCCTAGGGTACATGGATTTTGTCATCGCCAGGGTCTGGGCCACGCCGGCGATAACACGCTCATCCGAGTACCTTTTCAAGGCACTCGGTGCATCCTCGAGACGCCCCACTATCTGAGGGATTCTGCTGCAGCTGGTTCCCACTGGGCGGGGATCTATAAGGTCAAGGAGCCCTTTCACAGACCCGACAAGGGCCTCCCGTCACTCCCTGATCAACCTTATCTCCTCTGTGTAGAACTGATACTGGGCCCGGACATTGGTTCTCATGTCTGCCCAGATCAGCCGGCAAGTAAGCTTGTCAAAATTGGCTACACACAGGATAACTAATGCATTGGCCAAGATCACAGTCAGGTTGAGGACTTACTTTCGTAGTCGGCCTCCCACCCGGCCACGGTCTTCTCCAGTTCAGCCTTCTCCTTACCGAGCTTGACAATGGCGTCCTCCAACTCGGACTTCTCCCGATCAAGCTCGGTGTTGGCCTTTGTCAGGTCGGCCTTGACCTTCTCAAGCTCGGCCTTGGCTTCTTCGGCCTCCTTCAGTTGCGATTCCCTCTCCGTTTGGGTCTTTAACTCCGCTTCAAGGTCTGCACCACAGATTAGCCAAGAGCTCAACCGTGCAGTCATGACGCAACTGGGCAGTCGGGAACAACGCAGCTGGATCAAGACACCAACGGCTCAGTCGGGAAGATATACTCGAGGATTTTACCTCTGACCTTCCCGGCTAGGGCCCATGTCTCCGCCCTGAGCTGATCGACGCCACTCTTCAACCAGGCCTCCCTCCCCGCATGACGCTCCTCCATCTCGGCCTTTAAGGCCCAGAGCTGTTCCAACTCTGCGAGGTGGGGAGCTACCTCGACCAAGATCTCCGTCATCGCCTCATTGCGGTTGACAAGTTTCTGCTCAGGATGAGAGACGAATCAAGGACGGAGTCAGACAGCGGAACACGAAGATTACCAAAGCTTTACTGCAAGACTCATACCGCGACCCCCTGTGACCCGCTGATGGCGGCACGAAGCAGGCTTTTGCGCTCCCTCCTTGCAACGACCTCATCGAGCCTGAAGCTTTTCACGGTACCGTCGCGAGTTGTCCACGTAAAGGTCCGGGGCATCGCATGTGGAGGAGCTTCGATCCGAGGCAGGTGTGGGATCTTCGGTGGCAGCGGCGGTGGCGATGGTGACGACGATAAGCACGACGGCGATGGGGTCCTAGCCTCGGCATCGCCCTCCCCCATGACATCGGGGACCGGCTCGGGGGCTCCGCCCGCGGCTTCTGCGACGCACGGCGCCTCGGGGGCTGGGGCCTCAGTTTCAGCAGCCACCGCTCGGTCGGGTGGCGGCAGCGGCCCTGGAGTCGGAGCCACCTCGGTCTCAGCAACCGGGTCGGCCGCCGGCTCAACAGGTGTGTTCGCGGCCGCTGGCCCGGCTGGGGCAGGCTCATCAAGTGGAGCAGACGGGTCGACCTCCTTAAGATCAATATCGGCCCGTTTCCTGCATGACGAACCAAGACATCAAGACATTACTTCAACACACGAAGAAGACCCGGAGCAGCGCACCTCTTGGAGAACCTTAGCTTCTTGCCGGGCGGCCCGCCCCTCGGCGGAGCGCTGGCTCCGGCAGTCGGCCCGGTCGGCGTCATCATCGGCGGAGGCGTATCAACCCGGGTCGGCCCCAACTCTGGTATGGTCGGCTCGGGCGCCCTCACCCCAGGCGGCCTCTGCTCTGGCCGGCCCCTTGGTGGCGCCGCCGCCGGGCTCGGCAACGTTGGGCTCGAACCCGTAGGTCTGAGCCTAGGACTTGACCGCGTGGGTGTTGCGGCAGCGGTGTCCTTTATTTTCAAGCTACCGCTCATGGCGCGCGCCGTCATGGCCCCTTCGCCCCGATATAAAATCGGTTTCTTCCTTGCTCTCTTAGAGCCGGGTTGGGCAATAGAGGGACTCCTCGGCCTCTTCTTCGACGCGACAGCCGACAATGGACGGGAGTCTTCATCAAATTCTTCATGCCACTACAAGTGAGTCAATCAAACGCGTCATGATATGCCGGACAACTATGGTCCCGCGAGCATTCCTCACAGAGGAAGGTTAAAGGTTACCTTGGTCTGAGGCCGAATGAAGCTGTAGGCCGCAATCCGGCACTTGTCGTCCTCGGTCGCGATCACCTCTTCAGAGAAATAGCCGAACAGGGTCGCGGTCACCTCCTTCTTGTCCGCTGACTCGTTGCTCACTCGGTCAGGATCATTTTTGCCTTTGAAGGCCCAGCCGAATGAGCTCCTAAGCTTCAGCGGCTGAACGCGCTTTGTCAAGAAGCGACGAGCCACCCAAGGACCTGTCAAGCCGGCCCTCTTGAGGTCATCTATCTTCGTCAACAATATATGTGCCTGGCCCAGTTCTTCAAAGGTCGGCTCCGCGGACCAGCTTGGCAACACCGTCGGCGGCATACCAGTAAACAGGCGCAAGGAAGGAGTCAGATCGGCGCAATAAAACCACTCCTTGTGCCAGCCCTTCAAAGAAGATTTCAAGGGCAAATCAATATACGTTTTCTTCCCATCGCTCCTCAGTTGAAGACCAGCCCCTCCAATCACATTGATATTGCTCTTGGAAGGTTGGGGCTTGATATGGAACAGGTGTCGGAAGAGGATGAAATGGGGTTCAACGCCCAAGAAGCACTCGCAAAGGGTAACAAATATAGAAATTTGAAGAATAGAGTTGGGGTTCAGATGCACCAACTCCAGCCCGTAAAAGTCGAGAATATGGCGGAAGAAATCAGAAGACGGGAGGCACAAGCCTCGATCGAAAAAAGAGGCAAAGACTACCGTTTCTCCGGGTCGGGGATTCGGGCTCGACTCATCCCTGGCCGGCCGCCAGCGAATGACCTCTTGGCTGGGCAACTTCAGTTCACTCTCCAGCCGCTTCAGCTTCACCGAGCCGCAATCCGACACCAGCCAAGAACCTCCCGGCGCCCCCGCAAGATCCGAAACCTTCGGCATGACTGGAGGCGATGGGATTCGGGGAAGAGCAAATCGGGGGCTTGGAGCAAACGGGGAGGATTGAAATCGCTCGAGTTCGGGTGGGTAATAGCAGCAGTTAACCCTAGCCGGGCAGGAGGCGAAAAGTTGGGTGCGAAGGTGGAAGACAAAGAGATCGGCTGATTTGGGGAAGACGACGGAATCTTGTTCTCTCTCCCCATCTTTTTATAGAACCAATGCCGACTAGATGGGCTTGGGCCTACACCGTCCGCACTGGGCCAACAAGATATGAGTTCCTACAGTAGCATGCTCCATGTGGGCCTTCCACAGGTTGAGTTGAAATTATAGTGCTGGTGCTGCTAACGGGAGCCGATGAGATAAACAGTGGTACTCGGCCTACATGCGTGGCCACCAGTTGTCATGAGCAACATTATTCCAGCCGACATGACGCTGAAGTGTCTAACTTTCGAGTAGTGCACTACTCGGGAGAGACTATAAATATCTTTTCCCGCTGACATGATGCGGAGGAGTCTAACTTTTGAGTGGGACGCCACTCGGAAAAGACTATAAACCCCTTTTTCCAGCTGACATGATGCTGAAGAGTCCCATATACGAGTAGCATCCTACTCGGCAAGACTATAAACATATATTCCGACTGACATGAAGTCGAAGAGTCCTATGTACGAGTAGTCTCCTACTCGGCAAGACTATAAAATTTATTCCGGTTGACATGATACCGAAGAGTCTCATATACCAGTAGTAATCTACTCGGGAAAGACTTCCAGGTTAAAGATCTTTGACTTTATGTTTAATTGTCTTCACAATTAAGCACAAAGTCGGGGGCTACACCTAATAGGTGCGCCTATGCGGCGCACGCTATTCATATATCTACATGAAGCCCTTCATAGCCTCGCTGCCAGCTGACATGAAGCAGGACTCGGGAGAAAACTTACTCGGACAAAGAGTACTCGGGCGCATCGCACTCGGGCCACATTGACTGAGGAGGATGAGCACTCGGCATTAGCTGTGACTCAGCTATGAAGGTCTCAGGGGCTACTGTGGAGGCCATAGGCCCCGGGTACCTCATTACCAATACATGGGCCACTCGGATAGAGGATGGGCCGGATCATGTAATTAGAGATAAGATAGCACTCGGCAGGCTGTACCTTGGATAATAAGGAAACATAGTCTTAGTCGGATAGGATTCTATCTCTAAGAAGGAAATCCCTTGGTCATATCCAACTGGGATCCTTATCATGTACCCCTGTCCCCTAGTATATAAAGGGAGGCAGGGTGGCCCTCAGGGCAAGCAAAACAAGAGCTACCAGATCATTGATCTATAAACACCTCAGAGGAATAACACCTCAACTGGACGTAGGGTATTACCTCATCCTGAGGGCCTGAACCAGTATAATTCTCTTGTGTTCCTCTGCAATCCACCGAATTCACCCTCGCCGAGTAACCCCATAGTTTTATTGCCGGTGCAAAGCATCGACACCCCCCGGTACCTGCGCTGGTAAGAGATGGCCATTACATTTAATCGCGCAGATCACCCAGATCGGGTCTCGCACCCGGGACGCTATCCACTCGTCCTGGACCCGGTTGTCAAGAATATCAAACTGAAGAAGGTGCTCATAGACGGAGGCAGCGTGCTCAACATCCTATTCGCCAAGACTCTGGATGAGATGAAGATCCCTCGTTCAGATCTGCGGCCGAGTATGGTGCCCTTGCACGGGATAATTCCCGGCCTCTCTTCAACACCACTCGGGCAGATTACCTTGCCGGTAACCTTCGGCACGCAGGATAACTTCCGCACAGAAAATGTCTGCTTCGAGGTTGCCGACTTCGAGACTGCGTATCACGCCATACTTGGACGACCAGCGCTCGCCAGATTCATGGCGGTACCACACTATACATACATGGTGCTCAAGATGCCAGGGCCAGCAGGAGTCCTCTCCCTACGCAGCGATGTCAAGCAAGCCTTCACCTGCGACAAGGAGAGTTGCGAACTGGCTCAATCACAAGAGGCGGCAATCGGGTGCGACAACATCCGTCAAGCCGTCACAACAGAAGTCGAGCAAGATCCAGTTCCTGCCAAGAAAGCAGTGAAGTCGGGAATTTCAGTGGACTCGGACACAAAGAAGATCCCCCTGGACCCTTCCGACCCCTCCAAGACTGCTCTAGTCTGGACCGGACACGACCCCAAATAGGAAGACGTGCTCGTCACCTTCCTCCAAGCCAACAAGGATATCTTCGCGTGGAAACCATCCGACATGCCGGGCGTACCAAGGGAGGTGATCAAGCACACCCTAAATGTGAAGACAGACACTAAGCTAGTCAAACAACGGCTACGCTGCTTCGCTCAAGACAGAAAGGATGCTATCCGGGAGGAGATTACAAAGCTTCTCGCAGCCAGGTTCATCAAAGAGGTCTACCACCCGGATTGGTTGGCAAACCCAGTCCTGGTCCGTTAGAAAAATGGTAAATGGCGCATGTGCATCGACTACACCGATCTCAACAAGGCGTGCCCCAAGGACCCGTTTGGTTTACCAAGAATAGACCAGGTGGTGGACTCAACGGCAGGGTGCGACCTTCTCAGCTTTCTCGACTGTTACTCGGGATACCATCAAATCAGCTTGAAAGAGGAGGATTGTCTCAAGACATCTTTTATCACGCCGTTTGGAGCATACTGCTACATCACCATGCCGTTCAGTTTGAAAAACGCCGGTGCAACGTATCAACAGGCAATTTAGTGGTGTCTACACGCTCAGATCGGGCGCAATGTGGAAGCATACGTCAACGACGTGGTGATCAAGACTAAGTCCAAAGAAGACCTCATTGCTTACCTGGAAGAAACCTTCCTCAATCTTCGAAGATTCAAGATGAAGTTGAACCTAGAAAAATGCGCCTTTGGTGTGCCATTTGGCAAGCTACTCGACTTTATCGTCTCCCATCGTGGCATCGAGGCCAACCCTAAGAAAGTCAACGCAATAATGAACATGGCTCCCCGACTACCCAGAAAGACGCCCAGAAGCTGATAGGCTGCATGGCGGCACTCAGCCGGTTTATTTCCCGACTGGGCGAACGGGGTATGCCCTTTTTCGAATTGTTGAAAAAAGCCGACGACTTCCAGTGGACTCCCGAAGCCCAGCAAGCCTTCGAAGACTTCAAGAAATTTCTCACATCACCCCCTGTGTTGGCGTCACCCATGCCACAAGAACCGCTAATGCTATATCTGGCGGCAACTACTCAGGTAGTCAGCACGGTGCTGGTGGTTGAGCAACCCGAACCGGGTCACACCCAAAAAATACAACGGCCAGTTTACTTTGTCAGCGAAGTTCTTGCCGACTCAAAAACGAGATATCTGCAGGTCCAAAAGTTACTTTACGGCCTACTCATCACAGTCCAGAAGCTGGTGCACTATTTCCAAGCACATCAAGTCACAGTGGTCACATCGTTTCCACTCGGGGATGTCCTCCATAATCGCGAGGACACCGGCCAAATCGCTAAATGGGCACTCAAGTTGATGGCGTTCGATATCACCTTTCAGCCATGGACAGCAATTAAATCACAAGCTCTAGCCGACTTCGTGGTCGAGTGGACAGAAGTTCAACTGCCTACATTAACAGTGAAGCTAGAATACTGGACAATGTACTTCGACGGTTCTCTACACATCGGCGGCGCCGGGGCTGGAGTCATATTGACATCCCCCACCAGCGAAAAACTCAAGTATGTTCTACAAATCCACTTCCCGGCTTCCCACAACGTCGCCGAGTACAAGGGACTTATCCACGGGCTCCGGATTGCTATATCACTCGGCATACATCGACTGGTTGTACGCGGGGATTCTCAACTCATGGTGAACCAAGTCATGAAAGACTGGACTTGTCTCGATGATACCATGGTGGCATACTGTCAGGAGGTCTGCAAGCTGGAAAACAAGTTTGACGGGGCTGGAGATAACACATGTCCTACGACAATATAATGATGCTGCAGATGAGCTGGAAAACATGGGATCCAAGCGAGAAGTAGTTCCGACTGGAATCTTTGTCGAGCAACTCATGGAGCCATCAGTCAAGAAGAAACTGGTGTCGGAGCAGTCGGGAGCCGAACCTACCCCGACTACAGACGAGGTGCTGCACATATGTCAAGACTGGCGGACTCCTGTCATCAAATTCCTCCTAAACGATGAACTCCCAGACGATTGTAGTCAAGCCAAGCAAGTCAAACGTCCAAGCAAGAGCCTCCTGCTAGTCGGAGAAGACCTGTATCGGAGAAGTGCATCCGGTGTCCTCATGCGCTGTGTCACCACCGAGGAGGGCAAGCAGATTCTATAGTCAATCCACCCAGGCATATGTGGCAACCATGCCACATCCAGGATGTTAGTCGTTGGCTTACCAACAGGGATTTTTCTGGCCAATAGAAGTAACAGACGCCAAGGACATTGTTCGCAAGTGCGAGGGTTGCCAATTCTACGCAAGACAAATAAATCTCCCAGCCTAAGAACTCCAAACTATCCCTATTTCTTGGCCATTCGCAGTATGGGGGCTCGATGTAACACCCTGCCCTCCAGAACCGCACAGCCCAGCCCATCCGACGGGCGGGCCCACTTACACATAGCACCCCACTTACACTTTCGTCCTCGCTTCGTGTAAAAGGGTTAACCCGGAAGTACTATGGTTGGAGGGACAAGGCCTTATAAGTTGGTTCAACCCTTGCTCAACTAGCAAGGTGGTACTAATCATGTGCACACCGCACTCATGGCCATATGGGCCATATCCTAATTGGGCCAGGATGTCACACACAGCCCCCCTCAAAGGACCTGGCGTCCCCGCCAGTCCAACTTACCCGCATAGCCACACAGGCATATAGGCAAATGTCCAGGAACGCGCCCCCTCTTAGCGCACGTCCGTACGTCCAGTGCCGGCGCCATATGCCATGCCATGTGCCTCACACCGAGCCCACATGCGCCATGCGCCATATGCCCGCACACTGACCCGTACGCGCAACCGCGAGGGTCGGCTCTGATACCATTTGTAACACCCTGCCCTCCAGAACCGCACAGCCCAGCCCATCCGACGGGTGGGCCCACTTACACATAGCACCCCACTTACACTTTCGTCCTAGCTTCGTGTAAAAGGGTTAACCCGGAAGTACTATGGTTGGAGGGACAAGGCCTTATAAGTTGGTTCAACCCTTGCTCAACTAGCAAGGTGGTACTAATCATGTGCACACCGCACTCATGGGCCATATGGGCCATATCCTAATTGGGCCAGGATGTCACACAACTTGTCATGCCCAGAAATTCACCAGAATTTCCAAAGCTAATTTGTGCAATAAATCCTCGTCCAGGAATCAGCCGAGGTACACAAATCGACAATTTGATAAACATAACCAAATACAAAATAACGATAAATACTTACAATAGAGGCCCTTAGTCCTCACACAGAAGAAAACAGCAGCGGAACAGCAACTCGCGTAGCTTCAGCACCAAGCCACAGGCAGCTCAACTGGGGTATAAGCCAAACACCAACTTCTCCTCCTCGCTAAGGCTTCACTCTAAAGATTGCAATAATGCAAGACTGAGTACCACCCACCGTACTCAACAAGCCACACTAGGGAATGCAATGTAATGCAATAGGATACCAAAGGAAAGGCATAATATGGCTTATTTGCATAAAACAACATTTAAAACATTTGCACTTTAAAACCATTAAAAACAATATAGTTTAATTATTAATCAGTATTGAGTCAACCACTGAACAGCGCTCCAACGCAGTTCAGGCCCAAACCAAAACTCCTCCAAAACAGGAGCTATCAATATTCCACCATTTATTTCCATTAATGAGTAGTGTGGGACTAATCACAGAAACATTGCTAGGCTCGCCCTTAACCGTGGGCACGGCTATTCGAATAGTTTTACTCTGGCCAGAGATGTACCAATTTACCCACGAGACACAACTCCACAGCACATCACTGTGCCCCTAAATACCACCACGGTATCTCGGAAAGGAATTATGACAGGATCATTCATGTAACTCGCCCAATAGGAGAGCCTCCCGCCGAACCTCCGGTCTCCGGTAGGTGTGATCAAATACCTCCCCGCAAGACGGTCCGACGCCCGAAACATGGCCTTATTGGCACTGCCATGTGTGGACTTATACCAGCCACAAACACGCCCTGGTGCCTCCTATTGAACTCGGCACACTTCAAACTCCTGCTAGCCCATACTAGCTTGTGGTTAGCACGAGTATTGCTTCGCAACAAGTAGTCCGCGAACCGGTCCTTAATTGTCATGAGCACCGCTAGCAACAAACACAACCCTGGTGCTCACAACCCACCATTCAGTCCAGTTTTAGTTATCACATTCAATTAATCAACCATGACTCACGGTCGTGAAAATATAGCCAGTATTCATTAATTAATCAGAATGAATAGTTTCCCATATAAAATGATACTATAGTTTCTAGGCATGGCTAAGCAACTCCTAAATAATCTAGCCAGATAAATATTTAAACATCTAGCTAGTCAGTATTATTCACCCAAGGTATCAAGGTATAGATAGCAATAACCAAAATGGCCATAAATATCAAGGAATATTAGCATTTAAATAATTACCCGTAATAATGTCATTCTAAAGCATTTCATGCAATAACTTTAAAATAAAAGTAGCTTTCGCAAACGGGATCAACATGCTCAAGGAGATTGTCGTGTGACTTGCCTTGCAATCGCAAAACGTCTTCAATTAATCTTTCGAACTCTTCCGCAGACTCCGCGACCTTCCGAAACGGCAATATACGTAACTACAGGTAAAACAATAATAATCCTAAGAAACTCCAATAAACAATACATGAAATACATAAACAAGTAAATTATGATTTTATATGAATTTAGGAAGAAGAACGGGTCGATTCGGACTTCAAACGGAAAATATATGGCTTTTGGAAGATTGAATTCAGAGATAATTCAAAAAGAATTGGAAAGAAATATTCTCTGGATTTTGAGTTTAACAAGGATATTTTGGCTGTGTCACAGGAAAAGGACAGTCGTCGAGCTCCTGCCATGGGGCTTGGCCGAGGAAGACTGGCAACGGCCACCGAGGGCGACGACGATGCAGCACCGATGGGCGACAGCGCATAGGAGCAGGCACAGGAGATCAGAGCAGGGCGGCGGCACTCTCGGGAGGCAGGGGCAGAAAGAAGAGGGCGGCAGCTTCGGCTCACCGGCGGAGGACGAAGGACGACGACGGGCGGCGGCGGCGCTGGCGGCGTGGAGAGGAGGCGGTGTCCGGCGGCAACGGCGCGCAGGACGAGGCGGCGCGGCAGGGAGCAGCGGGACTAGGGCTAGGGCACAGCGGCGACACGGCTTTATAGGAGAGAGAGTCCGGGGCGGCGACGGGAGCGGTCGCGCTGGCGGATTCGGCGGCGGTAGGCGCGGGGGCGTCGGCACGGCTCGGGACTCGGCCGGCTAGGCCGGGTCGGCGGCGCGGTGGACTGGGCCGGGCGGTGGAGCGGCGGTGTGGGCCGAGGACGCGGAGACCAGGCCGGGACGGCGCAGGTCCGGAGACGACGCGGTAGGCCGGGCCGGCTCGGGGCTGGCCATGGCCTCCAGCGACAGATAGAGAGAGAGAGAGCAAAGAAAAAAGGAGGAGATAAACAGGAGAGAAAGAGAACCAGAAAAAAAAGGAAAATAAGAGAAAGGATGGGAAAAAAAAGAAAGGAAAGGAGAGAGGTTCTCTGGCAAAATTCCAAAATTTGGAAAATTGGAATTTATAAATTTGAGGAATATTTCTGAATCGAAAACTGTAGAAAGATTCAGAATTTTGGGAATATTTTATGGGATCCAGAAATTGGAAAAACTCTGAAGTATTTGAGAATTTGGATTTATTTCAAAGGACCTGGGTTTTTGTGGAGACCAAGGAAATTTAAATAAAAAGGAACTATGGATATTTGGAAAAGGGAACGAATAGATTTGAGACACTCGGATTTAGAACTTTGGGGATTTTTTCCGGAGTCGGACTTTTCAGGGAATCAAAGATTCGGGAACGACAGCCCGAGAAAGATACAAAGGGATTTGAGCAGAGATCGACCCGAGAAAAGGAATTGGGAATTTATTCAAATAATTACTGAAATTGATCTTTGTGGTATTCAAATTAATTCTGGAGCTCCGAAAAATCCAAGAAAATTTTAGAGAGTGCAATTACACACAAATGATTTATAAAAAAATAATTTCACCCATGATTTATTAAAGAAATTTTTATTTCCTATTTTACTTTACTTAATTAATTTGCTTTTTAATTTTAATATACATTCTGGAAAATCAATCATTAATTAATTATTTAATTCCCAAAAAAATCGGGCTGTGACACTCGACATGGTCGGGCCTTTCAAGAAAGCGCCAGGAGGGTTCACACATCTATTCGTCGCAGTTGACAAGTTCACCAAGTGGATTGAGGCCAAACCCGTTGCAACTATAACAGCGGCACGAGCAAAGGACTTCATCATGAGTATACTATACAGATTCGGGGTTCCTAACCGCGTCATCACCGACAACGGTACTTAGTTCACGGGTGGCGTACCCCAAGACTTCTGCGAAGATTTCGGCATCAAGATCTGCTATGCATCTGTGGCACACCCACGGAGCAACGGGCCGGTCAAACGAGCCAGTGGTATGGTCTTACAAGGCATCAAGGCCAGGATATTTGACCGACTACAACCATACGTGGGCCGGTGGGTACAAGAACTCCCATCTGTTCTCTAGTCTCTCAGAACCATGGTTAGTCGGGCAACAGGGCAATCCCCTTTCTTTCTGGTCTATGGTGCCGAGGCTATGCTACTGGCAGAATTACAGTTTGGCTCTCCGCGAGTCCGGGCTTACTCAGAAGACGTCTCAAACAATACTCGATTGGTCGAGCTAGATCATTTGGAAGAAGCAAGGGACATTGCAACAATCCAGTCGGCAAGGTATCTTCAAGGCCTGCATCGCTACCACAATCGCAATGTCTGTGGCTGCGCCTTTTTGGTAGGGGATCTCGTCTTGAGGAAAATACAAACCACCAAAGACAGGCACAAATTATCCCCATTCTGGGAAGGGCCGTTCATTATAGCCGAGGTCACGCGGCCAAGCGCCTACCGACTGAAGACCGAAGACGGTGCCCTTATCAGGAACTCATGGAATATACAACAGCTACGTCCTTTCTATACCTGAGCTTTATACTTTCTCATGTGTACAGTTTCTCTGACTCACTACGCCGCTTGTATCAACCGAGTAGTGAGTCAGGGGCTACATGTATATGTGTGTTCTGTCAATAATATACGAGCTTGTCCTACTCCAGTTATGAAGCCTTACTACGACTGTCACGTTTGCCCGAGTACAGTTTCTTACATTGAGCGATTTTATTAAGTTCCGACAGACTAACTCGGCGTAGACTACACAGTCAAGTAAAGCTAATGACAACTGAGTAATAATTCAAAGCTTGGCGGCATCGCACACATATTTACACATGTTTTCCACAAAAGTTTATACATACCAACTACATGATATGTTACTCTTACAGACCCAGGTCTCGGGTGATTATCTCAGCAGTCGGCCTCGCCCGGGCTATCAGCTCCAGCGCCTCCTCGGGCGTCATCTCCTCAGCAAACCCCTCCCTGATGGCTTCAATGTCTGCCCTCAGGTAGATTGATTTGGTTATCGCCAGGGTTTGGGCCACGCCGACAATGACATGCTCATCTGAGTACCTCTTCAGGGCACTCAGTGCATCCTCCAGACGCGCCTCCACTTGGGGGATTCGGCTGCAGCTGGTTCCCACGGGGCGGGGATCCATCAGATCAAGGAACCCATTCACGGACCCGACGAGGGCCTCCCATGACTCCCTGATAACCCTTATCTCCTCTGTGTAAGCCTGATATTGGGCCTGGGCAATGGCTCTGAGGTCTGCCTGGGTCCACCGACAAGTAAACTTGTTAGACATGGCCGCAGAAGGAATGATTAAAGGATTGGTTAAGATCATTGTCGAGACGGAGACTTACTCACGTAATCGGCCTCCCACTCGGCCACGGTCTTCTCCAGTCTAGCTTTTTCTTCACCGAGCTTGATGGTGGCCTCTTTTAACTCGGCCTTTTCCCATTTGAGCTCGACGTTGGCCTTTGTCAGGTCGGCCTTGCCCGTTTCAAGCTCGGCCATGGCTTCCTCAGCCTCCTTTAGCTGGGCTTCCCTCTCTGTGCGGGTCTTTAACTCGGCTTCGAGGGCTGCATGATAGATTAGTCAAGAACTCAACCTTGCAGCCATGACACAACTGGGCAGTCGGAAACAACGCAGCTGGAGAAATACATCAAGGGTTCAATCGGGAAGATGCATTCGGGGGATTTACCTCTAATCTTCCCGGCTTGGGCCCAAGTTTTATCCCTGAGCTGGGTGGCGGCATCCTTCAGCCAGGCTTCCCTCCCCACGTGGTGCTCCTCCATCTCGGCCTTCACCGCCCGGAGCTGCTCGAATTCCGCGAGATAGGGGGCCATTTCGATCAGGATCTCGGTCATCTCCTCATTACGATCAACAAGCTTCTGCTCAGGGAGAGAACAAGTCAAGAGTGGAGTCAGACGTCAGAACAGGAAGACCACCAAGACTCCACCGCAAGAATTATACCTGAACCCCCTGGGACCCGGTAATGGCGGCGCGAAGCAAGCCTTCGCGTTCCCTTTTCGCCACGACCTCATCGAGCTTGAACCTTCTCGCGGTTCCATCAGGCGCCATCTGGGTGAACGTCCGAGGGAACTTACGCGGAGGAGCTTCAATCCGGGGAAGGTTTGGGATCTCCGGCGGCGACGACGACGACGACGACGACCATGACGGCGACGGGGTCCTGGCCCCCACGCCGGCGTCCTCTGTGGCCTCGGGGGTCGACTCGGGGGCTCCGGCAATGGCCTCGGCAGTGGGCGTGGACTTAGGGGCTAGGGCAGCAACCTCAGTAACCGCCCCTTGGTCGGGCGGCACCCGCGGCCCCGCAGTTGGGACCACCTTAGTCTCCATGAGTAGGATGGCCACCGGCTCAGCGGGTGTGCCCGCGGGCACCGGCTCGGCTGGGGCGGGCTCTTCAAGGGGAGCGGTTGGAGCGGTCTCCTTGAGATCGATATCGGCATGTTTCCTACATGGCAAAACAGATATCAAAATACTACTGCAACAGACAAGAATCTCAGAAGATCCGGAGCAGCTTACCTCTTGGAGAACTTGAGTTTCCCGCCGGGCGATCCGGGTCCCGGCAGAGCGCTATGCCCGGTTGTCAGCCTAGTTGGCGAAGTAGTCGGCAGCGGCGTGGCAACTGGAGGCGGCCCTATTGGTGGCGTGGCCGACTCGGGCACCTGTGTGCTTGGCAGCGCCTACTTGGACCGTGTACTCGGCGGTGCTTTTGCCGGGCTCGGCAATGTCGAGCTCAGCCGTACTGGTCCCAACCGGGGACTTTATCACCTGGGTGCCGCGGCGGCGGTGTTCTTTATCTTCAGACCTCCTATCGCGGCACGCGGAATCATGGCCCCCTCGCCTCGATATAGAACAGGCTTTTTCCCCGCTCTCTTCGAGTCGGGTTGGGCAGCAGGGGGGCTCCTCGGCCTCTTCTTTGATTTAACGGCTGACAACGGGCGGGAGTCCTCGTCGAACTCCTCGCACCACTACAGATGAATCAACAAAGTACATCACAAAATGCTGGGCAATCGCAGATACAAGCCCACAGGCATTCGTCACATAAGAAGGACAATGATTACCTTGGGACGGGGCCGAAGGAAGCTATAAGCCGCGGTCCAGCGTTTATCGTCTTCGGTCTCGGTCACCCCCTCGAAGAAGTAACCAAACAGGGTCTTGATCACCTTGTACTAGTCGGCCGACTCGTGGCTTACTCGGTCAGGATCATATTTGCCCTGAAAATCCTAGCCGAACGCGCTCCTCAGCTTCAGCAGCTGGATGCCCCGAGTCAGGAAACGCCGAGCCACCCAAGGCCCAGTCAGGCCAGCTTCCTTAAGCTTATCTAATTTCCCCAACAATTGATGCACTTGGCCCATCTCCGCAAAGGTTGGATCTGCTGACCAATTTGGTGAAACTACCGGTGGCAAGCCGGTGAATGGATGCCAGGAGGGAGCCATATCTGCGCAATAGAACCACTCCTTGTGCTAGCCTTTCAATGAAGATTTCAAGGGGAGATCAAGATATCTTTTCTTCCCATCACTCCTCAACTGGAGACCAGCCCCCCCAATCACATTGATATTATTCTTGGAGGGCTGGGGTTTGATGTGGAATAGATGACTAAAGAAATTAAAATGGGGCTCCACACCCAAAAAGCACTCGCAGAGAGTAACAAATATGGAGATTTGAAGAATCGAGTTGGGATTCAAATTCACCAACTCCAACCCATAGAAGTCAAGGATGCGGTGGAAGAACGCAGAAGAGGGAAGGCACAAACCCCGATCGAAAAAAGAGGCAAAAACTACTATTTCGCCAGATTGGGGATTTGGGACCGACTCACCCTTAGCCGGCTGCCAACGGATCACCTCCTGGCTTGGCAACTTCAATTGACTCTCCAGCAGCTTCAGTTTCACCGAGCTGCAATCCGAAGTCGGCCAGGCATTCCCCAGCGCACCCGCAGGATCCGAAGCTTTCGACATGGTTGGGGGTGGAGAGATTTGAGGGAAAAGTGATTGGGGACTTGGAACAGACGAAGAGGACTGGAATCGCCTAAGTTCGAGTGGGGAACAGCAGCAGCAGCTAACCCTAGCCGAGCAGGAGGCGAAAAGTTGGGCGCGGAGGCGAAAGACGAAGCGATTGGCTAATTTGGGGAAGATGAAGGAATCTTTTTCTCTCTCCCCACTTTTTATAGAGCCGATACCGACTAATGGGCTTGGGCCACATAGTCGGTACTAGGACACCAAGACATGAGTTCCTATGGTAGCATGCTCCATGTGGGCCACCCGCAGGCTGAGTTGAAATTATAGCGCTGGTGCTACCAACAGGAGCCGATGAGGTAAACAGATATGCTTCATAAGAGCCTTATTGCTAAACATATATGTTTGGGTATTTGTTTTATCCACTAGGTCTTGAGGATATATCCTTACATGGATCACAAGCTGGTCTTCATTAAAATTGGGGATGCAGATATCTTTCTCGAGTACACCTGACCACGTTGTGGATTTATTTTCATAAAGTGGTACTCGGCCTACATGCGTGGCCATCAGTTGCCATGAGCAACATTATTCCAGCCGATATGATGTTGAAGAGTCTAACTTTCGAGTAGTGCACTACTCGGGAGAGACTATAAATTTCTCATTCCCGCTGACATGATGCGGAGGAGTCTAACTCCTGAGTGGGATGCCACTCAGGAAAGACTACAAACCCCCTATTCCAGCTGACATGAAGCTGAAGAGTCCTATATACGAGTGGCATGCTACTCGGCAAGACTATAAATTCAATTCCGGTTGACATAATACCGAGGAGTCTCATATACCAGTAGTATACTACTCGGGAAAGACTATCAAGTTTATGATCTTTGACTTTATGTTTAATTGTCTTCACAATTAAGCACAAAGTCAGGGGCTACACCTAATAGGTGTGCCTATTTGGTGCACACTATTCATACATCTACATGAAGCCCTTCATAGCCTCGCTGCTAGCTGACATGAAGCAGGACTCGGGAAGAAGACTCACTCAGACAAAGAGTACTCGGGAGCATCACACTTGGGCAATTTTCACCGTGGAGAATGATCACTTAGCATCAGCTGTGACTCAACTATGAAAGTCTCAGGGGCTACTGTGGAGGCCATGGGCCTCGGGTACTTCACCTTCTGCATATGGGCCACTCGGTAGAGGATGGGCCGAATCATGTAGTTAGAGATAAGATAGCACCTGGTAGATTTTGCCTTGTACGATAAGGAAAACATAGTCTTAGTCGGATAAGTTTATATCTCTAAGAGGGAAATCCCTTAGCCATATCCGGCTGGAATCCTTATCATGTACCCTGGTCCCCCAGTATATAAGGGGAGGCAGTGTGGGGGCGCCTCCACTAAGGCAGAAGCCCACCATGTGCATACAGTACCCGATCCCTGGATCAGTAGTCGGATACACACATAGTCATCGGTGATACAAATTCAGAGTACACTAAACATTAAATACATAATAGAGTACATATAATACAAAGGTTTGCATCCAGGACAGGCCCTAGATGGACAACGGCAAGAACAGGGTAACTAGCAAGATACAACACAGACAGGGCGGAAGCAAGGGAGGAAAACTACTCGGTGATGGAACACGACGATACCACAGGCTTGGTTGGAAGCTAGGCCCAAAACCTCAGAAGTGCTCGTAGTCGGCTTGGTCCTGGAAGAACTCGGCAGCAGTTGGGTCGTCGTCTTCTTCTTCAAGACCTAATATAATATATATATATATATACAAATATAGTAACAAGGGTGAGTACTTTCGTTCTCCGCAAGCCGGGGAAAGGTTCCATGTCGATCAAACAAAAGGGGCTAAAAGTCTTATTTGCGAAAACAGCCTTTAGAAACATTTTGCTTGTCAAATACTAGTGTGCCCAATTTTAGTTGCCGGAAAGAGGCTCACGCCTCGATCCATTCCGCAAGTTGCTTTTCAACAACTCACCACATATGGTTACTGAATCATGTATTTGCATTTTCATCTTTTGGTGATGAACCGAGTAACACAGTCACTCGACTATCACCCGGGTGGCTCCGGCCACTCCTCAGGTCTGATATTACTCCCAAGTGGCTTCAACCACCCGTTGACCCTGAGACTCGGCTACAACCAAATCTCAGCTATCTCTTTTAGCAGTTCTGGCTACAACCCGTTATATTCGCTATACTAGCTACAACCAGTTAGCTCAAACTTGCTGCCTTGGCTACAACCCGGGAGCCTGCTCTTTATCGTCTTCTAGCTACAACCCGAAGACTTACTCCTGTTAACTTTTCACACTCTTGCTTATGGTGCTTCAACACCCCCGGGTCACACAGACCCGTTTCTGGCCACACAGGCCTTCCGTTTGCCACTCGGCAAACTCTGGTCACAATTCCCTTCCCATCGCTCCATTTCACAAATCATTGGCAATCAAATCTACGCTATGGGAATCACCTTACATCACCCTTAACCGTGGCCATGGCTGTTCAAACAGTTTAGCTAAACTCTACAGAGGGTGTACGCTTTACCCAAACGACACGAAACATACACCGAGTACTGGCCTGTACCGGAAGTTCGTGACAAGGCCATTTCCAAAGCTAGTCTAGGGTTATCCAATGCCAGCAGAAGGATCCACACAGGATCAATGCTTCAGGTCGGCTCCAACCACCATCAGCACCAGGGCTGATGTGCCTGGGTGCCCGATCTTCCAATAGGTTCGATTTGGCGACGTGAAGACGTTCACGTTTTGAGGCTTCCGATCAGCAATCGTCACCTCGCAATCGCTACACCCACACGTCTAGTTGTTATCAACCATGCTCTCACATAGTCGACCTCACCACGAAGGTTTTATCCTTGCAAGCAATCGAAGAAACTCACAAGAACAAGGAAGAACGCAATCTGAATTGCAGATGAATGTTTAGCACACGAAGTTGGGGTTCTACAAACCGATCTTGACGGCGAAACTGCAATGGCAGAATAATTTAAGCAAAACCCACCTTTAAACAACGACGGCTACTGTATATATAGGAGTTGGGACGTCCTAGGGTTATCCCTAGGGCGCACACCCCTTGGGCTTAGCCCACGACACAATTACAAGGCCCAAGGCCCAAAACAGACTCGAACTGGAAGAGGTATGTGTCTTGTTTTGATGATTCCGGACAACTCAGGAGGAATTTTGAGGTGGGATCAAAACCATCTGAAAGTAGACTCCATAAGCTTTCCAACAAGTACTCATGGGCCCCGAAAGTCCTTCTAGATCAGCGGCTAAGTCCGTTTGAAGTTGATGCTGTCAGGAGGCCCGAATCCGAATCCAAAACGTGCAGTACTTCATCTCTTGCCTTCTATGGACCAAAAGTGACGTGGTGATGTAGGAGTAGACTTGGGTAAGGTCTTGGTTTGGTCCCCAATCAACTTTTTTGATCATCCATGCGTTCCTTGCACTCGGCCTCTTTCCCTTCATCCAAGCAAGTATCTCTGCAAACGAGAACACACAAAACTCATGGTGCAGTAACGGCTGTTCAAATATATAACGTATAAATCTTATGTAGAAAGCATACACCTTTGGTTCATAAAATTGTTAGGGTCATATCCGAGCTAGTGATGTCCTCATCATCCTCCCCTTCTTGATTGGAAACCGTCCGTGGTTTCACCTTGTCATTAAGCCTGATGAACATATCTTTATCTTTGACCACATAGGGGGAGGTAATGTTGCGCATATGGTTGGATTCTGAAATTTTTAAACACGGAAAACACTTTATATTGTTGTGCAGCTCACAACACTCTCCTTCTTGCAAACCAACCTGCAACTCAATTAAACAACTAGAGGAACTAGATAGAGAATTATTTATACTCATGCGGTCCTCTAGACAAGATATATTATTATGAAAAGGAGGTATATTAAAATTTGAACAAATGTATACTCTATGCACATTATATTCTCCTTTATTATCATAATTGCCAATAACATGAAAAATTACATGAGAAGGACATGGCAAATCAGATCTAGCAAATAATTTCTTCTCTAAACAAATGAATGGACAAAGATCATGAAACTAAATATAGCCCCAAGTATTTAAAGAAGATAGCAATCTAAGCTCTTCATTCTCGCTAGCAATGTGAACAACATGTCTAAAATCAGCACATGGTGGTTCAACAACATTACTAACATGTTCATTCACTAGTTATGGCACGAATATAAGTGAAGCATTGCACAACTCTTCTTTATCACAAGAAATAGGAACCAAATCATCGTGTGACAAAGGTAAGTTAACATATGATTCCACTGGAGATTGCTCTAAACTAACATGATTAGTGGACATATATAGCATGTCAAAATTGTCCATACCTTGAGTGAATGTAGCACCATTTCTGTTACCTTTGTTCTTATTTTCAAAAACTGTAGGTGCACTCTTAATTAAACCATCTTGAACATGCATGGAACAATAGGTGGATCTTCTTTCTCTATGTCTTTCTTCTTTTCCTCATTACCTTGGCTCTTTTCAGATACCTGCAAAATGTCAGTGCCCGAAGCAATATGTTCATTTTGCAATAACTCAGGTTTACGTGAAGGCATCAAAACATTAGTATTATTACATTTATTTCTCAAAACCTCATGGTTTTTAATCTTTTCCCTCTCAAGATCATCTTTTAAAATTTCAGCAGGGGACATAGGTAGCAACTTAAATTTCTTGCCATTATATGTAAAAGTGTATGTGTTGGTTCTACCACGGTGCACAACATCTCTATCATATTTCCAAGGTCTACCCAAAAGTAGAGAACATGCTTGCATTGGAACAACATCGAATATGGCACTATCATGATAATTGCCTGCTGAAAACTCCACTTTCACAATTTTACTTACCTTTAACTTACCGCAAGAATTAAACCACTAGATGTAATAAGGCTGAGGATGTGGTTGAGTCGGCAATCCAAGCTTCTCCACCATATCTTAACTTGCCAAGCTGCTACAGCTCTCGCTATCAATAATAACACGGCATGCTCGATTCATAACCAAAAACCTTGATTGGAACAAATTGTGGCATTGATTTTGCTTTGCTTTCTTCATGTGAGAACTTAGCACTCGTTGTACCATAGTACTCTCATTATCCTGCAAAAGGTTAGTCACAGAAGAAGGGACAACAAGGGGTCGCTTCTCTAAATGACACACTTTATTTTTGTAAGCAAAATTCTGAGATGGAGAAACAAATTTCTCTCGCATAAGCATTTTCATATCGTTCCAAGTTTGAGGCAATCTATCATGTGAAGACGTTATTAAATCTTGCCACCATATTAAAGCATGAGAAGTCAAGACACTAGCAGCATTCTTAATTTTTTGTTAATCACACAGATGACGATGAGAAAAAATTTTATCAATCGCAACTTCCCAACTCATGTATGCTTCAGCACCAAATCCATTATACGAAGGGGGAGATGACACAGTTTTACCTTCACTTGTTGAAGATGATGTGGCAGCTATGGTAGGGCTCTCATCCAAATTCTTCGTCTCCTTTTTGTCCTTGGTGTGAACTGTCATAGTTAGTGGAAGACAAGAAGAAACAGTAGCTGGCTGCTGATGTCGTCTCAATTGTGCATATTTACTAAGGAGACCTTTCATGCTCTCAGCTATCGCTTGAAGGTCTTGTTGTATAGAGTCCATGCTATGTCATCACAATCCTGCCACTGTTAGTAGAAAATAGAAAACAACACAAAAGTTTTATCCCTATCAACTACTAGGTAGTGGACGGTGGAATCACACACTCTCAAGCAACCAAAAGCGTCTTACCGAACTCTTATGATATTCTTACTGATTGAAACAGGTGGTACGACCGGAGAGGTGGGACATTGACAGCGGTGAGTGTTACGATTACTTGGATCAAATCTGTACTGATAAGAAGTTTGTGGATCTCGGGAGGCTCAAAAGTATGGTAGCAACGATTAGCAAAAATTAATAACAGAATAGCAAAGCTGAATAAGTGTTCCAAATACTTGTAGCATTCGCTGGCAGAGACACGTTCCTAGAACCAGCCTAACAAGCGAGAGTAAGAAACAAAGGACTTAGGACAACTCTCTCTCACCAAGTCTCTCGAATATCTTGACAGATCAGCTCAGCAAGACTGCTCACTAAAAACAGCTCTCTATCCTTTTCTTTTTCTTTCTTTTTTTTCTCTTCTCCTTTTTTTTTCTTTTTTTCCTTTTTTTTCTCTTCTAGGAATACACCTAGTACACAAGAAGCAACCACAAAAATTGGCCACTCGATATAATGCACAGGCAGACCCTAGAAAAACACGTAGAGGCGCTCTTAAAAGCGTGCAGGAACTTCGGAGCTTGAAAACTCAGTCTTGCAGGCCAAATTTCACAATTTTAGATCAACCACATCTGACAATGTCGGGGATAACCGGATGTAAAATTTTCTATAGATGTCCACAGATATAAAGTTTGCCCAATTACGAGTCCGTATGCAAAAGTTATGGCTATTTTAAGACAGGTAGCGCGAACTAGGGTTTAGCGGCTCAACCCTGTTGCTCTGGCTAGAGTATAAGTGCCAATAGGTCAAGCGGGGCTGATAAGGAGGCTAGCAATGCAGGGCGATTGATACAAGGTGGCTTGTGACCTATCTAAAAAGGCTTGCGATAGCGGGTTACAAGCTCAAGGCGGCTTGTAGTTCGAGACCAAGTAGAACTCGATCTCTCAAGGCAGGCTCTTGGGCAATGCAAAAGTTAGAACTAGAACCACGAACACGACTCTAAACTAGTGACCACTAACTTGACCTAGGACACAGACTCAACAAAGCGAAACTGAAATAAATTATGCAAAGGCACAAAGGGGTTTGGACAGGGAATAAACCTAAAACTACGAAGAACACGGTGGTAATAATTTTTTTGGTTTTTTTTGGACCGTAGGTAAAAGAAACAAAGATGGATAAATGGGAACAGATAATACCTATCGGGCAACCTGTGCTCTGATACCACTTGATGCGCCTGGGTGCCCGATCTTCTGATAGGTTCAATTTGGCGACGTGAAGACATTCACGTTTTGAGGCTTCCGATCAGTGATCGTCACCTCGCAACCGCTACACCCACACCTCTAGTTGTTATCAACCACGCTCTCACGTAGTTGACCTCACCACGAAGGTTTTATCCCTGCAAGCAATCGAAGAAACTCACAAGAACAAGGAAGAACGCACTCTGAATTGTAGATGAATGTTTAGCACACGAAGTTGGGGTTCTACAAACCGATCTAGACGGCGAAACTGCAATGGCAGAATAATTTAAGCAAAACCCACCTTTAAACAACGACGGCTACTGTATATATAGGAGTTGGGACGTCCTAGGGTTATCCCTACGGCGCACACCCCTTGGGCTTAGCCCACGACACAATTACAAGGCTCAAGGCCCAAAACAGACTCGAACTAGAAGAGGTATGTGTCTTGTTTTAATGATTCCGGACAGCTCAGATGGAATTTTGATGTGGTACCAAAACCATCTGAAAGTAGACTCCATAAGCTTTCCAACAAGTACTCATGGGCCCCGAAAGTCCTTCTAGATCAGCGGCTAAGTCCATTTGAAATTGATGCTGTCAGGAGGCCTGAATCCGAATCCAAAACGTGCAGAACTTCATCTCTTGCCTTCTATGGACCAAAAGTGATGTGGTGATGTAGGAGTAGACTTAGGTAAGGTCTTGGTTTAGTCCCCAATCAACTTCTTTGATCATCCATGCGTTCCTTGCACTCGTCCTCTTTCCCTTCACCCAAGCAAGTATCTCTGCAAACGAGAACACACAAAACTCATGGTGCAGTAACGGCTGTTCAAATATATAACGTATAAATCTTATGTAGAAAGCATGCACCTTTGGTTGATGAATACATAAAATTGTTAGGGTCATATCCGAGCTAGTGATGTCCTCATCAAGGGCACATGAGCCATAACTCAGATGAGTCCACTCCAGTCGGCACCAGACTTCCCTAAACCTACAATTTACTCAGCCAAGGGCAGCCCATACTACCCGTATGGTCGTACTGTAAAATGCTCGGATGCAATCCCCAAAAGAAACAGTCCTTATCGATAATACGTAGCCAGGCCACACAGGCACTGCCTCTGTACACCAAGGTTTTTCTCAAACTTTATTTATTTTCATAAACACGCTGATACACAGAGTACCGGGTTTTCAAACAGTTGAGCAAAAACCAAAGTTTTCCCAACGACAATACAATCGTTGCAGGGCTAAGCCATTTTACTCAGCATTCATATCCGTAGATAGGATGCCAACGTGCCATTTGTGGGGCTATCAAGGGAGAAGTATATCAACATCCTACCAAAATAAGTGCGACTACTGGGTAGGTTCATCGGTTGCACTTGCAGACCGAGACCGATCAATTCAAAGTGTAAACTAAGCATGCATATTTTGCAAACAACATAATTTTGCATATATAGGAGGCAATATGTGTTAGTGATATGCCCTCGAGGCAACATGGAGATGTTATATATATCACATGCTATGTTTATAATGTATTGATTTGTTCCTTGAAATAGACACCATCATTATTGATCTATGAGTATGTGATGGCAACGGGGTGCCCGATCTTCCATTAGGTAAAGATAACTATCGATTTGGTGGAGAATCGACACTCACGATCCGGCTTCTGATCACCAAGACCCGAACCCTACAATCGCAGCACCACGTCTCCTCTCGTTATCAACCGTGCGCTGTCCGGTTGACCTCGCCACGAAGGCTAATCCCTACATGCGAATCGAAGAACACAAGTAAGAACAAGAAAGATTGCAACTCAATTGCAGATGAATGATTATACTCTCGAGTTGGGGTCTCACAAACCGATAAACGGTGAAACTGTTCAAGGACAGAATAATCTAAGCAAAACCCACCTCTAAACAATGACGGCTACTGTATATATATGAGTTGGGATGTCCTAGGGTTATCACTAGGGCGCACACCACTTGGGTTTAGCCCACGACACCGTTACAAGGCCCAAGGCCCAAAACAGACTCAGACTGAAAGAGGTACGAGTCTTGTTTCGATGATTCCGGACAGCTCAGGAGGAATTTTGTTGTGGGACCAAAACCATCTGAAAGTAGACTCCATAAGCTTTCCAACAAGTACTCATGGGCCCCGAAAGTCCTTCTGGATCAGCAGCTAGGTCCGTTTGAAGTTGATGATGTTAGGAGGCCCGAATCCAAATCCAAAACGTACAGAACTTCATTTCTTGCCTTCTATGGACCAAAAAGTGACGTGGTGATGTAGGAGTAGACTTGGGTAAGGTCTTGGTTTGGTCCCCAATCATCTTCTTTTATCATCCATATGTTTCTTGCGCTCGGTCTCTTTCTCTTCACCCAAGCAAGTATCTCTGCAAATGAGAACACACAAAACTCATGGTGCAGTAACGGCTGTTCAAATATATAACACATAAATCTTATATAGAAAGCATGCACCTTTGGTTGATGAATATATAAGGTAGCTATGTTCATATCTGAGCTAGTGATGTCCTCATCATCCTCCCCTTCTTGCTTTGAAACCGTCCACGGTTTCACCTTGTCATTAAGCTTGATGAACATATCTTTATCTTTCACAACATTGGGTGAAGTAGTGTTGTGCATATGGTTGGATTCTAAAATTTTTAAACACAGAGAACACTTTGTAGTGTTGTGCAGCTCACAATACTCCCCTTCTTGCAAACCAACCTGCAACTCATTTAAACAACTAGAGGAACTAGATAGAGAATTATTTATACTCATGCAGTCCTCTAGACAAGACATATCATTATGAAAAGGAGGTATATTAAAATTCGAACAAATATATACTCTATGCACATTATATTCTTCTTTATTATCATAATTGCCAATAACATAAAAAATCACATAAGAAGGACATGGCAAATCAGATGTAGAAAATAATTTCTTCTCTAATCAATTTAGTGGACAAAGATCATCAAATTGAATATAGCCCCAAGTATTTAAAGAAGATAGCAATCTAAGCTCTTCATTCTGCAAAGTGAACAACATGTCTAAAATCAGCACATAATGGTTCAACAACATTACTAACATGGTCATTCACTAGTTGTGGCATGGATATAAGTGAAGCATTGCACAACTCTTCTGTATCACAAGAAATAGGAACCAAATCATCTTTCAGAATTTCTGCAGAAGTCATTGGTAGCAACTCCATCTTCTCACCATTGTGTGTGAAGGTGTAAGTGTTAGTGCTACCACGGTGCAACACATCTCTATCATATTCCCAAGGCCTACCCAACAATAAAGAACATGCTTGCATAGGCACAACATCAAAATTTGCACTATCATGGTAATTTCCAACGGAAAATTTCACTCACACAACTTTGCTTACCTTCAACTTACCACAAGAGTTGAACCATTGGATGTAGTAAGGCCGTGGATGTGGTTGTGTAGTCAAACCTAGCTTGTCAACCAAATCTGAACTAGCAAGGTTGCTACAGCTTCCACTATCAATGACAACACGACATGCTCTATTGTGAACCACGAACCTTGATTGGAACAAATTGTGGCGCTGATTTTGCTCTGCCTTCTCCATTTGAGCACTTAGCACCCGTTGTGCTACAATGCTCAAGTACTTGCTTGAATCTTCTGCACCTATGTGCTCCACTTCCTCAACGCTCTCCTCTTCATCACCTGCATTGTTAGTGCCATGTGCTAATTCATCATCCACATCACTAGCACTAGTGTACTCACCATCATCTGTAGCAATGAGGACTCTCCGGTTTGGGCAATCACGTTGCACATGCCCCATCCCTTTGCACTTGAAGCACTGGATATCTCTTGTTCGCCCTGTGGAAGCAACCGATGATGCACTTTTTGCGGGTGCCTGTGAACGAACAGATTTACTCACCTCGGTAGCACGGGATGTTGGCGCCGATGCCTCTGATTGCGCCCGATTGGTGGAGGGTGTAGAAGTCCGGCCAGTGGTGGAGGTACTTTTTCCGGACCCAAAGGGAGGCCTCGAAGTAGACGTGCTTCCCCAATTGTTCCTTCTCAATGGCTGCCTTCCCTGCAATTCCTGTTCAACTAATATAGCTAGATGGAAAAATTGGTTAAGAGAATTGTATTCTTTGTATTGAATAATGTCCTGAATTTGACGTCTCAACCCCCCATAAAATCGAGCCATCTTATCCTCCTCATCCTCCTCTACCTCACAATGCAACATTCCTATTTGTAGCTCCTGAAAGTAATCTTCTACAGATTTTTCCCCTTGGTCTAAGCGTTGCAACTTATTTCTCAAATCACGTTTGAAAGATGGAGGAATAAACCTACCCCGCATTGCTCGCTTTAGTCTATCCCATGTGTTAGGTTCTAGGCCAGATTTAACTAGCTCATTCCACTAGATAATGGCAAAATCCTTGAACTCACTAGTTGCTTGCCTAACCCTATGGACTTCAGGAACTAGATGGGAATTAAATTTTTGCTCTACGGTCATCTCCCAATCCAAATAAGCTTCAGGGTCATATTTTCCAGAAAATGACGGCAAGGTAAATTTAACTTTAGCAAAAGGATCATCGTTACCTCGCCCTTGGTGGCGGTTACCTCCCATACCTCCCATACCTCACCGGTTGAATCGCCGCCGTTGTCGTAGGCACTCTTCACGAAGTGTATCACGTGCGTCGCTATTGTCGGCTTCCTCTTCTTCATTATCTCCGTCATCGTCAACAAGTGGTGGTGTTGGCTGACGGTTTGCTACCAGTTGTTCGATGCGGTTAGTGAGGGTGGTAATGCTCCCCACGATAGCCTGGAGGTCTTCCCGCATAGCATTCACGGCAGCTACATTCTCCTCAATCTTCTGATCCAGCTTAACGATCTCCTCTTTTGAAGCACAATCAGCGAAATCATTCACCTCACCTACCATGGTTAGTAGAAACTAGGAAACAAACAGCAGAAAAGTGTTATCCCTATCAACTACTACTCTGCAAGGATAGTGGACACTCGCAAATGGAAGCACCTTACCGAGCTCTTACAAGGTTCTGAGACTAGTAAGCAAAGGATGGTACAACCGGTGGCTGGTTCGTGATACCTTGAGGGCGTGATCCAGCGATTGCAAGGGTCGAGACCGTGCTGACCAGAAGTATATATGTGGAGCTTGGGAGGCCAAAAATGTTAGTGGCACACAATTCAATAACAGATAGTAATGCTGAAAAAATGTCCCAAGCACTTGTCCTAGTTGCTAGCCTAAACGAGTTCTAAACCAGATGTGATAAAACAAGGGCGACAAACAAGTATGAAAGGACAGCAGCAAAGAAATAAGGACAAGGTAAGGACACAGCACAAAACAGCACACAGATGGCTCCCTGGTGTGTCCAATGTGCTCCTCTCCTCTTTTTTTCTTTTTTTCTCTCACACCCCTTTTTTTTATTTTTCTTTTATTTTTCTGATATTTTTTTTTCAACTAGGAGCACAGGAACAGCAACCTCAGGAAGGTGGCAGCTCAGTCTGGTATAAGGTGTGAACTGTGGAAATACACGAGCGTGCTTTAAAAGGCCTGCTAGAACTTCGGAGTGCGAAAACCCAATCTTCCGGCCTAAATTTTACAAAAGTAATTTCAGAGAACCCGACAAAGTCGGGGGGTAGCGGATGGGAAATTTTTCGTAGATGTCCGTAGACTATTCATTTGCCTGATTCCGACTCCGTATGTGAAAGTTATGGCTGTTTCAAGGAAGGTCCTCCGTATCAGTGTTTTGGTGGAGGCTGAATCAGAGTCAGGTGGTGAAATCGGGGATGATATGGTGGCAGTGGCTACTGGGGAGGTGGATGGAGATGCAGGGTGATCAAGGACGTGATATATGACACCCAAATAGAACACACAAAGACCAACACTTGCACAAGATAGCTAGTATATAGGAAAATAGAGACAATGATGGTGGTGGCTAGGGTTCGTAGGGGTGCGGTGGATGGATCACGAACTGGACTCAAACACAATCTAAGCCAGCAACTGAACTCGACCTAGGACACCAACTCAACACTACGGACTCTGAAACAGAATTATGCAAAAGGCTAAACGTGGTTGTAGGACAAGAAAAACCTACGACTACCAATTTTGTTTTTGTGGCTTTTTCTGGACTCTAGGTATAGAAACAAAAATTGAAATAGGACAGAACAGAAAGATACCTAACGGGCAACCTTCGCTCTGATACCACTTGATGGCAACGGGGTGCCCGATCTTCCATTAGGTAAAGGTAACTATCGATTTGGTGGAGAATCGACACTCACGATCCGGCTTCTGATCACCAAGACCCGAACCCTGCAATCGCAGCACCACGTCTCCTCTCGTTATCAACTGTGCGCTGCCCGGTTGACCTCGCCACGAAGGCTAATCCCTGCATGTGAATCAAAGAACACAAGCAAGAACAAGAAAGATTGCAACTCAATTGCAGATGAATGATTATACTCTCGAGTTGGGGTCTCACAAACCGATAAACGGCGAAACTGTTCAAGGACAGAATAATCTAAGCAAAACCCACCTCTCAACAATGACGGCTACTTTATATATATGAGTTGGGACGTCCTAGAGTTATCCCTAGGGCGCACACCACTTGGGTTTAGCCCACGACACCGTTACAAGACCCAAGGCCCAAAATAGACTCGAACTGAAAGAGGTACGTGTCTTGTTTCGATGATTCCGGACAGCTCAGTAGGAATTTTGATGTGGACCAAAACCATCTGAAAGTAGACTCCATAAGCTTTCCAACAAGTACTCATGGGCCCTGAAATTCCTTCTGGATCAGCGGCTCTGTCCGTTTGAAGTTGATGCTATCAGGAGGCCCGAATCCGAATCCAAAACGTGCAGAACTTCATCTCTTGCCTTCTATGGACCAAAAAGTGATGTGGTGATGTAGGAGTAGACTTGGGTAAGGTCTTGGTTTGGTCCCCAATCAACTTCTTTTATCATCCATATGTTTCTTGCGCTCGGTCTCTTTCCCTTCACCCAAGCAAGTATCTCTGCAAACGAGAACACACAAAACTCATGGTGCAGTAACGGCTGTTCAAATATATAACACATAAATCTTATATAGAAAGCATGCACCTTTGGTTGATGAATATATAAGGTAGCTTTGTTCATATCTGAGCTAGTGATGTCCTCATCAGTATGTGACTTATTCATGAGACTCTTAATGTCAAATGTTGCTATTTCTAAATGATCCCTGATCATATATCATATGAGGAACAAATATGATTCTAATATCAGCATATGTATTGATTGATGATCATGTCTCATGGATCATGGTATGGAGATACCAAATCGATAATATGGACATATGTTAGTTAACATATGTTGGATAGACCCGCCATGAGATACTGCAGAGATTTCATGTGTCATCAGTTAGTCTCAAGTAGTGTTTATGTAGAGTTCTTAGACTTGAGATCATCATGGTTCCCAACATACGTAGTAGCTTATTTTGGGACTACTAAACACTACTCCGTAATTGGGTAGTCATAAAAGTAGTCTTCAGGTTTGCTATTGAACATGTAGTGGGATATGAATGATCAAGATAGAATTTGCCCCTCGTTATGGGAGAGATGTCTCTGGGCCCCTCGATGTAATGGATTATGGAAGTGCATGGCCATGCTACGGTGATTGAGGTGTCAATCACAAGTTTGAAATCCATCATAGGATCGAGAGAGTGATTGAGCTATTAAGAGGATGACACAAGTCTCGCCTTGAGCTCAATCGATATCATGAGGCAAAGGGATTTGTACATAAGGACATTACAGGTTTAGCCGATATGATCTTTACGTATATTTTGGGGCTAATATGCCTTGCTAGAGGCCGCTATTAACAGGGTGACCAAAAAGGTGTTTCTGGGTCGCGATAAAATATACGTGAACCTACAGGGTCACACACTTAATGGGTTGGAACACTTATTCAAATGCGATTCGAATATGGGCTCGATTCGGATAGAGATCCGAGTAGACTCTTACTGGGCCTCGGTCCACGAGGCCCGAGTGAGGAGGTCTATATATAGGGAGGCGAGGGGCTAACGAGTTTCACATGTGTGTTTTTTGTTAGCCTCGAGCCAAACCCTAGCCGCTCACGAGTGCTAGTACACTCGCGATCGGCGTTCCAGCCCTGGACATGTGGATACTCGTAGAGGCGCTGCTCGTTGCGGCGTTGATCGGCCGAAGATCGACTACTTCCACTACTACCTCGACGCGCGCGTGGTTGGACCGGCCTCTCCAACACTTCTTTTGCTGCACTGCGCATCTAGTGGTAACGATCCATGATCTCTCTCTCTCGCATGATGTCCTGGTGTGCGCGGTAGAAATTTTTATTTTCTGCTATCGTAGCCTACACGTACTCCTACAATATGGTCAATGAGGCTTGCCTTGTTCCAACGGAAGATCTTCCTTGGCGAAGACGGCTTCTGGATCGTCCACCAGTTCAGGATCTAAACAAGCAGAAAAGATAATTACTGACACGCTGAAAAGAGGTAAAACACTAGGAAAAGAACATCGTGGTAGTCGGATGAAGGTTTATCATAGGCGGCTGAGTTGAGCTTGCGGACGGGGCAACAAGGCTCACCGGTTAGGAACTCCGGATGGTAGACTAGCTTGGTCTTTCTTCACTCCGCTCTCCTTTTTCTTCTTCGCGTTCCAAACGGAAGAACACATGGGCGATGGAGCTCAGGGTCTGGGGAGGAGGAAGATGATGGTTTAGTGGTGAAGCTGGTGATGGCGGTTTGGCAGAGACGGCTGGCTTGCAAAACAGAGGAAAGAGGAGGCATGGATGTTTTTTTATAGCAGGCATGCGAGGCAGGGACACGGTGGTGCAAGGCGATAGAGAGGGGGAAAAAGGAGTCAAGATAAGCTGGCAAGGTGACGCGACGTCAATGCAGAGATTGACTTAGGGATTGGGCGTCGCCGGGGGAGTTGGTATACACTGTAGCGACGATGAGACACTCAGGTCATGGCAAGGACAGGTTGGAGGGTTTTGCAGACAGAGCCTCTAACTAACCATTGGTCCAAGCGGGTTCTTGCGGTGCAGCGGTTATTGTCCGTTGGTCCGAGCTGGGTTGTGGGCAGGTGGAAGTCGAATCACGTCACCACTTCTGCAGTCGGCGTCCAACGGGAGGAGCGTTGAAGACATGGCTGCGGTGCAACTTGGTGAGGCGATGGGACATCACGTCCGTTGATAAGGCAAGGTGTCGTGAGCTTAACCAGATCGGGGTGGTAGGATTGAACGGGTTAATAGGGTAGTCGACAATGCAAGGGGTTACTCGGTGGCAAGGGTGGCCGAGTGAACAAAGGTAAAAGAGCAAGATTCAGGGACTGAGTAGGAATCTACTTGGCACAAGGGGAAAAGCAGTCGGCTGGCCAGGGAGAGAAAAACTAGGGCACAGCTGAACGGGATTGGAGAGGAGTTAGAATTCAGAAATATGAATTCCAACAGGGAAATGAAAAAGGGTCATTACAAACCTACCCTCGTTAACAGAATCTCATCCCGAGATTCCGCTACTTGACGAAGAGCTCTGGATACTCGGCTCGAAGGTAATCTTCTTGTTCCCATGTAGCTTCATCCTCAGAATGGTTACTCCATTGCACTTTGCAGAAACTGACCGGCCTTCGTCTTGTACATCTGTCCTTTTTCTCTAGAATCCGAAGTGGGCGTTCTTTGTACGTGAGGTTGCGTTGCATGTCAATTACTTCCAGCAGGACTTGTTCTTCAGGGATGCGAAGGCACTTCTTCAACTGGGATACATGAAACATGTTGTGGACGTCAGAGAGTTCTGCCGGTAACTCTAGTTGGTACGCCACCATTCCGCGCCTGGCAATGATAGGATACAGACCGATGTAACGAGGCGCTAACTTTCCACCCATTCCAAATCTCTTGATTCTGCGTAGGGGTGATACTCGGAGATAGACATGGTCACCTGTTTGAAACTCAAGCTCTCGTCTTCGATTATCGGCATAATTCTTCTATCGGGATTGGGCCACCTTCAGGCGTTCTTGGATGACCTTAACTCGCTCTTCCGCCTCCTTCAAGATATCGGGCCCGAAGACCATCTTTTCTCCAACGTCTGTCCAATAGAGTGGAGTTCAACATTTGCATCCATACAGAGCTTCATTAGGGGCCATCTGAATACTAGCTTGGTAGCTGTTGTTGTATGAGAATTCGGCATATGGTAGACAGAGATCCCAGGTCCCTTCAAAATCCAGGGCACAGGCTCTTAGCATATCTTCCACAATCTGATTTACTCTCTCAGTCTGTCCATCCGTCTGGGGGTGATATGCGGTGCTAAAATTGAGATTAGTGCCCATTGCTTTGTGCAACTTTTGCCAAAAGTGAGAGGTGAACTGGGTTCCTCGATCAGACACGATCTTCTTCAGGACTCCATGTTAGCAGATAACTTTGGTCAAATACAACTCAGCTAGCTTCTTAGCCGAATAGGTGGTCTTGACAGGGATAAAGTGGGCGACCTTGGTTAGTCGGTCCACTATTACCCAGATGGAATCATGTCCTGCTGGAGTTCTAGGCAAACCAGTTATGAAATCCATCCCTATTTCTTCCCATTTCCACTTAGGTATTTTCAGGGGCTGAAGCAATCCTGCTGGCTTTTGGTGCTCTGCTTTAACTCTTTGACAAATGTCACATACTGCGACATACTCGGCAATATCTCGCTTCATTCCAGACCACCAGTAATGATCCTTGATATCCTGGTACATCTTGGTACTTCCTGGGTGGATGGAATAAGCGGATTCATGGGCTTCTCTCAAAATCAAATCTCGAATTTCTTTTTGACCGGGTACGCAAATGCGTTTTCCAAACCAAACAGTCCCTTTATCGTCAACAGAGTACTTGGAGGCTTTCCCTTTGGTCATGTTTTCCTTGATAACCCTGATTTCGTCATCCTCTTTTTGAGCTTCGTGGATTTGATCCTCCAATGTAGGTTGAATCAACAAGGTTGCTAGGGTCCCTGGCTTAACCACATTTATCCTTAGCCTTTCCAATTCTCGGCTTAACCCGGGTTGAGAGGGCAAGTTCAGGATGGCATTGCAATGGACCTTCTGACTTAGGGCATCCGCAACAACATTTGCCTTTCCAGGGTGGTAATGTATTCCAAGGTCGTAGTCCTTGATTAATTCAAGCCATCGTCTTTGTCTGAGATTGAGCTCAGTCTGAGTGAATATGTACTTCAGGCTTTTATGGTCAGTATAGACCTCACATCGATTCCCAATCAGGTAATGTCGCCATATCTTCAAGGCATGCACTACTACCGATAACTCTAGGTCATGTGTAGGGTAATTCATCTCATGCGGCCTTAGCTGTCTTGATGCATAAGCGACCACTCTTCCTTCCTGCATAAGCACACAGCCTATGCCTAGTCGGGATGCATCACAATATACCTCAAAATCTTTCTTGATATCCGGAAGGATCAGCACAGGCGGGGTAGTTAGTCTTTTTCTCAATTCCTGGAAACTTTTTTCACAAGCATCATTCCACTCAAACTTCCTTTCCTTCTTCAGCAATTCTATCATCGGTTTGGCGATCCTTGAGAATCCTTCAATGAATCTCCGGTAATAACCAGCCAAACCTAGGAAGCTTCTCACCTCTGTGACTGTAGTTGGGGGTTTCCAAGAAAGCACATCTCTTACTTTTCCTGGATCCACTTCTACTCCTTGGGCAGTAACAATGTGACCTAGGAAAGCAACTCGGTCTAGCCAGAACTCACACTTCGAGTACTTGGCATATAATTGGTGTTCCCTTAGCTTTCCTAGAACCATTCTCAAATGTTCGGCATGTTCTTGCTCACTTTTAGAGTAGATTAAGATATCATCTATGAATACCACAACAAACTTGTCGAGATAGTCCATGAATATCTTGTTCATGAGGCTCATGAAGAAGACTGGAGCATTAGTGAGTCTGAAGGACATCACTGTATACTCATATAGACCATAACGGGTCGAGAAAGCTGTCTTGGGTACATCCTCAGGTCTAATCTTCAGCTGATGGTACCCGGATCTTAAATCAATCTTGGAGAAAACTTTAGCACCTTGCAGCTGGTCGAACAAATCATCAATTCTGGGCAACGGGTACTTATTCTTGATGGTTACCTCATTCAGTGCGCGATAATCAATGCACATTCCCTTTGTCTTGTCTTTCTTTTCCACTAGGAGCATTGGAGCTCCCCAAGGTGATGTGCTAGGTCGCACAAAACCTAGAGCCTCAAGTTCTTCTATCTGTTCCTTCACCTCGGCTAATTCCTTAGCTACCATTCTATAGGGTCTCTTGGATATTGGTGCTGTGCCGAGTAACAACTCTATGGAAAACTCAATCTCCCGATCAGGGGGCATCCTGGGTAAACTGTTTGGAAAGACATCGGGGTATTCATTAATCACCGGTACCTCTTCCAGAGGAACGGCCTGCACATCAGGAGAGACTGGTCTTTAGGGTTTTCAGGCGGGGCAAACTTCACTTCCTGTCCCAGGGGGCACTGCAGGGTTATGGTGCTGGTTGCATAGTCTATCCGACCTTTATGTTTGGCTAACCAGTCCATACCTAGAATCAAATCCAAGCCTTGTGATTCCAGGATAATAGGGTTGGCGGCAAAACTAACCCCTTCAATTACCAGGTTAACCCTAGGGCAAGATTGGTCTAACCTAAACTCCTTGCCAGGGGGGTGTATGATCATAGGTACCCTAAGGCCGTGAGTATCCCAACCATATTTATCCACAAAAGCTTGAGAAATAAAGGAATGCGATGCTCCTGAATCAAACAAAACAACTGCAGGTACGGAATTGACAAGAAACGTACCCATCACGACATCCGAAGCTTCTTCGTCCAAAAGTCGGCGTGGCACGGGAGGCATGTCCACTTGCCTGCATAGTCGGCTTTCCCCGACTGAGCACAGGGGCTCTTGTAGTGCTGGTGTTGGAGCGTCCAGGAGCTGCAGGAGCTTGCTTCTGAGGACAGTGACGGGCGAAGTGACCCAACTTGTTACAATTGTAACATCGGCTCCTTGATGTACTCGGGTGCTTCTCTGCTGTAGGCTAACTAGGGTAGAGTGGCTCACACTGGTACTTGTACTGAAGGATCGAGACTGAACAGATGGAGCTGGGCAGGAAGCAGTCGGGCGAGACATATGCCCTTGAAACTGGGGTGGAGCAAACTGATGGTGAGGATTGGGGAGATTGGGCCTGGAACGCGGACCACCACGAGTCTGCATCTGAGAGGCTTTGCGCTTGCGAAAGACCTCAATTTCCTTCCTAGCGTCTTCAACCACTAGAGCTCTGTTGATCATGTGCTGAAAGGTAGGGAAATCATGAGCAAGGAGCTGAATCTTCATTGCCACATTCATTCCCTTCAGAAATCTCCTGATCTTCTTCTTGTCCGTGTTCACTTCCTCGGGCGCATAACGGGCCAGGTGATTGAATCTGCTCAGGTACTCGCTGATGCTGAAATGTCCTTGCTTGAGATTGTTGAACTCTTCTCTCTTGATGTCGATCACTCCCTCGGGGACATATGCAGCTCTGAAGGCTTCAGCAAACTCGGGCCAAGCAATGTTAGCGGCATCCTGATGGGCTGCACAGTAGTTCTCCCACCAGTGGGCAGCGGGGCCTCGAAGTTGATGTGCAGCAAATAAGGTTTTCTCAAGGGGTGTGATTGCACTAGGTTCAGTTTTCTATCCATGTCCTTCAGCTAGTCGCCAGCCTCCACTGGCTAGGCGGTCTGTGAGAACTCTGCCGGACGGGACCTCAGGAAGTCGGCAAGCTTGGAGCGGCCACGGGCTTGTGCTGGTTGAGCTTGGTGAAAAAGGGGCTGTAAGGCGGCCAAGTTTTGAGCAATGCCTTGCAAAATCTGTGTCTGAATGGCCATAAGCTGCTGCGGGTCTACCGAAAGCTGAGGGGGTTGAGGCAATCCTCCATGGTTGGTGGCTGCAGCGGCAGAGGTAGCAGGGCCAACTGCACAACCATTACCGAACATCCGATCATGAGTCTGCTCTACTTCTTGCTCATTCACTGCAGGAGGCACGTTGTTGTGGGCTGGAACTTGGTCTTCATAACCCAGGCGAGCTGGAGCATGAACATTGTGACGCTGACGTCCTGCCATCTGATTCCAGAAAAGGAGAAACCAAGGGAGAAAGGATCAGAGAGGTATTGGCAGTCAAATAGATAGAACAGATAAGGGAAACAACTAGAACACCATGATGGAATCGAGCAGCAAACCAGGAAACGCACTCGGGAACTCGGAAACAAACTCGGAAACTCGGCTTCGGTGAAGGGTGATGGATAGGGCAGAGCACTAAACCTTAAGGGCTGATGCCAAAGCTATGCACAGGAGCCAAAGGTATTTTGGATAGCCAAAAGTTCTAGAGATATTTTCAAAATCTACCACGGCAGAAGGAGATGACTGGGCAATCCCTAGCTTTTGCAAATAATAGAGTTTTCAAAATAAGATCTCTAAGGGCATCTACACGCGTAGGGTTTCGCTCCTAGGGCCAACCTATGCTCTGATACCACCTCTTGTGGGGGCGCCTCCACCAAGGTGGAAGCCCACCATGTGCATATAGTACCTGATCCCTGTATCAGTAGTCGGATACACACATAGTCATCGGTGATACAAATTTAGAGTACACTAAACATTAAATACATAATAGAGTACATATAATACAAAGGTTTCCATCCAGGACAGGCCCTAGATGGACAACAGCAAGAACAGGGTAACTAGCAAGATACAACACAGACAGGGCGCAAGCAGGGGAGGAAAACTACTTGGCGATGGAACACGATGATACCACAGGCTTGGTTGGAAGCTAGGCCCGAAACCTCAGAAGTCCTCGTAGTCGGCTTGGTCCTGGAAGAACTCGGCAGCAGTCGGGTCGTCGTCTTCTTCTTCAAGACCTAATATAATATATATATACAAATATAGGAAAAAGGGTGAGTACTTTCGTACTCCGCAAGCCGGGGAAAGGTGCCATGTCGATCAAACAAAAGGGGCTAAAAGTCTTGTTTGCGAAAACAACCTTTAGAAACATTTTGCTTGTCAAATACTAGTGTGTCCAATTTTAGTTGTCGAAAAGAGGCTCACGCCTCATCCATTCCGCAAGTTGCTTTTCAACAACTCACCACATATGGTTACTGAATCATGTATTTCCATTTTCATCTTCTGGTGATGAACCGAGTAACACAGTCACTCGATTATTACCTAGGTGGCTCCGGCCACTCCTCAGGTCTGATATTACTCCCGAGTGGCTTCAACCACCCGTTGACCCTGAGACTCGGCTACAACCAAATCTCAGCTATCTCTTTTAGCAGTTTCAGCTACAATCGGTTATATTCGCTATACTGGCTACAACCAGTTAGCTCAAACTTGCTGCACTGGCTACAACCCGAGAGCCTACTCTTTATCGTCTTCTGGCTACAACCCGAAGACTTACTCCTGTTAACTTTTCACACACTTGCTTATGGTGCTTCAACACCCCTAGGTCACACAGACCTGTTTCTGGCCACACAGGCCTTCCGTTTGCCACTCGGCAAACTCTGGTCATGATTCCCTTCCCATCAATCCATTTCACAAATCATTGGCAATCAAATCTACGCTATGGGAATCACCTTACATCGCCCTTAACCGTGGGCATGGCTGTTCGAACAGTTCAGCTAAACTCTGTAGAGAGTGTACATTTTACCCAAACGACACGAAACTTACACCGAGTACTAGCTTGTACCGGAAGTTCGTGACAAGGCCATTTCCAAAGCCAGTCTAGGGTTATCCAATGCTAGCAGAAAGGTCCACACAAGATCAATGCTTCAGGTCAGCTCCAACCACCATCAGCACCAGGGCACATGAGGCACAACTCAGATGAGTCCACTCCAGTTGGCCCTAGACTTCCCTAAACCTACAATTTACTTGGCCAGGGGCAGGCCATAGTACCCGTATGGTCGTACTGTAAAATGCTCGGATGCAATCCCCAAAGGAAACGGTCCTTATTGATAATACGTAGCCAGGCCACACAGGCACTGTCTCTGTACATCAAGGTTTTTCTCAAACTTTATTTATTTTCATAAACACGCCGATACGCAGAGTACCGGGTTTTCAAACAATTGAGCAAAAACCAATGTTTTCCCAACGACAATACAATCATTGCAGGGCTAAGCCATTCTACTCAGCATTCATATCCGTAGATAGGATGCCAACGTTCCATTTGTGGGGCTATCAAGGGAGAAGTACATCAACATCCTACCAAAATAAGTGCGACTACTGGGTAGGTCCATCGGTTCCACTTGCAGACCGAGGCCGATCAATTTAAAGTGTAAACTAAGCATGCATATTTTGCAAACAACGTAATTTTGCATATATAGGAGGCAATATGGTCAATGAGGCTTGCCTTGTTCTAGCGGAAGATCTTCCTCGACGAAGACGGCTTCTGGATCGTCCACCGGTTCAGGATCTAAACAAGCAGAAAAGATAATTACTGACACGCTGAAAAGAAGTAAAACACTAGGAAAAGAACATCGCGGTAGTCGGATGAAGGTTTATCATAGGTGGCTGAGTTGAGCTTGTGGATGGGGCAACAAGGCTCACCGGTTAGGAACTCTGGATGGTAGACTAGCTCAGTCTTTCTTCACTCCGCTCTCCTTTTTCTTCTTCGCGTTCCAAATGGAAGAACATAGGGGTGATGGAGCTCAGGGTCTAGGGAGGAGGAAGATGATGGTTTAGCGGTGAAGCTGGTGATGGCGGTTTGGCAGAGACGGCTGGCTTGCAAAACAGAGGAAAGAGGAGGCATGGATGTTCTTTTATAGCAGGTGTGCGAGGCAGGGACACGGCGGTGCAAGGCGATAGAGAGGGGGAAAAAGGAGTCAAGATAAGCTGGCAAGGTGACACGACGTCAATGCAGAGATTGACTTAGGGATTGGGCGTCGCCGGGGGAGTTGGTATACACTGTAGCGACGATGAGACACTCAGGTTGTGGCAAGGACGGGTTGGAGGGTTTTGCAGACAGAGCCTCTGACTAACCATTGGTCCAAGCGGGTTCTTGCGGTGCGGCGGTTATTGTCCGTTGGTCCGAGCTGGGTTGTGGGCAGGTGGAAGTCAGATCACGTCACCACTTCTGCAGTCGGCGTCCAACGTGAGGGGCGTTGAAGACATGGCTGCGGTGCAACTTGGTGAGGCGATGGGACAGCATGTCCGTTGATAAGGCAAGGTGTCGTGAGCTTGACCGGATCGGGGCAGGTCGGGGTGGCAGGATTGAACGGGTTAACAAGGTAGTCGGCGATGCAAAGGGTTACTCCGCGGCAAGGGTGGCCGAGTGAACAAAGGTAAAAGAGCAAGATTCAGGGACTGAGTAGGAATCTACTCGGCACAAGGGGAAAAGTAGTCGGTAAGCCAGGGAGAGAAAAACTAGGGCACAGCTGAACGGGATTGGAGAGGAGTTAGAATTAAAAAAACGAATTCCAACAGGGAAACGAAAAACGGGTCATTACAGGCAGGGCGCCTCTCAAGGGGCACGAGATCATTGATCGACAAACACCTCAGAGGAATTACACCACAACTGGACCTAGGGTATTACCTCACCTCGAGGGCCTGAACCAGTATCAATCTTCTTTGCGTTCCTCTGCAATCCACCGAGTTTCACCTTGCCGAGTAGCCCTATAGTTCTATTGCCAGTGTAAAACATCGACACACGGATCGGAATTTATGCTACTCAAGTACTTTTGCAATCATTAAGAGAAAAATAGAAAAATGTGCAGCTTGTACACCTATTAGGTGTAAGCGGCTGCGGCATTGCCAAGGCCGAGTGAGGAAATATTTATCAGAAAGCGACTTAGCTATTCGGTCTTTGGGGATGCCATCCTTGCACTTGAGCTTGTGAGCCCCCGAACACGTCACTTGTTGTTCTGATAATCTTCAGTTGTAGGAGGTCGAAGATGCTTGTGACCAACTGCCACAATGAAGTCGTCCGACTTGCGTTTGCTGTTCCCAGTCTTAGTCGGGGCCGCGTCATCGGTGTCCTTCTGCTTCTTCTATCAGGGTGCCTTTTTGTCATTGAGCGCCTCAGCAACAGCGTTGGCTGAGTCGGCGTACTTGTTCGCCAAGTCGAATAGAGCCTTGACAGAGTTGGTAGGCTTCCGAGTGAATTTAGCGATGAACGGGGTGTCTTTGACTCCTTTTCGAAAGGCGGTGATGATGACCTCGTCCTTGATCATTGGGATTGAATTCTTCTTCTCAGAGAACCACTTGATGAAATCATGAAGAGACTCATTCTTCCTTTGATGCACCTGATACAGGTCGTACTCGGAAGATGGCCTCTTGTACGTTCCTTGGAAATTGGCGATGATGCGTTCTCGGAGTTCTCCCTAGGAGCCGATTGATCTCTTAGGAAGTCCTATTAGCCATGTCCTTGCCGAATCGGCTGGAGTGACTGGGAGGTAGTTAGCCATGGCCTTGTGATCTCCTCCGGCTGCTCAGATTGCCAGAGAGTAGACCGTGAGCTAGGACTCGGGATTGGTCTTCCCGTCGTATTTTTCAATTCCAATCGGCCTGAAGCCTAAGGGCCAGTCGACTTGTTGCAGCTCCTGGGTGAAGGTCGGTACTCCTTCAACTGCATGAGGTCTCCGGCTCCAACTGCGATGATGAAACTGCTCGTGGTGGGGGCCGAAGCGCTCATTCTCATCTTCCAGTCGGCGTTGCTCGTCTTCCTCTCATTCGCGATGCTGAGCATTGATGTCCTGCCGAAGGTCACGCTGTAGCCGGCCTTAGAGATCCTGGTCACTTTGACACTGCCGGTTGTTGTTGGGGTTGCCGAGTGACGTCTGGCATGACTCTGTGTGCGGCTGACTGGAGCCAGCCGCTTGGCGTCATGTTGAGGCAGATGAGACCGCTGTTGGAGAAGCCAACTTGTTGGTCGGTATGAGGGTATCGCCCGACTATTGGTGCTGCTGACATGCAGTAGCGGTGATCATGGCTTTTATCCTTGCTATAGTTGGGGTGGCCTGATGATCAGGCCCAAACTGGAGCGTGTCCAGCAAAGTTGCAGTGGCTGCGATGTTCTGTTGAGGTGTAACGAAGACGTCGTGGTCGCTGACTTGGGTTTGGAGGATTTGTTGCTGAGTAGTCCGCCCAGCCCTGTGCAGGTCATTGTTGTGGGCATGCAGGAATCTTGCTTCTTCCTCTTGTTGTTCTCGCAGTCGGCGGGCCTCATCCTCTTGCTGCTCGCGTAGTCGGCGTGCTTCCTGAGTGGGAGCTAAACCCTTGGATATCATAAAGACTTCACGTGGCAAAGAGAAGCTTGCCAACCTGTTGTCCGACTTAGAGTCAGAGTCCGATTGAGAGTTAGAGTAGGAATAGTTAATGGGGGTGATTACAACTCCAACCTCCCTAGATGCGATCTCGAGCGGCTCTAGGCCGTATCCGAGTCGAACTCCAGGGGATCGGATTTTCTGCATCGGATGTTGATTGAAGATATCCGCGGCATTGCCGAGTCCGAATGGGAGATTGATGATCTCTTCCTTTCTTAGCCTGATCTCGGCCGGCTCAAAACCGAGTCCGAGTTGAACACTGAAAGAAAGAGTTGTCCGTAGACTCAGGCATATTGGAGATCGCCGCAGCATGTCACCGAAGATTGCTACAGCGTTGAGTAGGCCGACCAGCGCGGAGTCAGCTGTAACAGCCCACTTTTGTTCATTGGTACATAAAACCGTTTTTAATCTGTATGCACTGCATGTCATCTTTCATGCATGAAAAATTCCAGCCAACGGGTTAAAGATCGTGCGATCTATATAAACTTTTCCCACCGCCCTCTCTGACCCTTAATTTTTAGTCTTCACCAAAAATTCTGGAAAATTCCTAAAATTTCCATACCTTACTACCAGCCTTGCCTCCAAGTTTCATTCAGTTTGAAGCAAGTTGGCCCATCGAACCATCTTCACCAAAAATCCGGGTATTGTTCATCCGAGAAGAGTTCTTTCGCTCTTCCACTCGGTTTCTCCTGTTTTCTCGACCTGTTGACCCAATGTGTCCACTTGGCAAGGTAGGTAACCCCTTTGGACACACTTTTTATGTTGGACCCCACCTCTATTTCGGCTTCCAGCCTAGCCCAACGGAGGCAACCGCGTCCTCTCCCTCGCCCGAGCCCAGGCCCGCACCCGCGCCCGCGCCCACGCCCTCGCCCGCGCCCTCGCCCATGCTCTCGCCCGCACCCGCGCCCTCTCCCATGCCCGCGCCCTCGCCCGCGCCCTCTCCCATGCCCGCGCCTGTGCCCGCGCCCGCGCCCACACCCGCGCCCTCTCCCACGCCCGCGCCCACGCCCGCGCCCGCGCCCTCTCCCGCGCCCTCTCCCGTGCCAGCGCCCCCGCCCTCGCCCGCGCATTCATCCAATGGGTCTCGTGTTTCGATCGTATTGTTGTTGGAGATAGTCCTCAAGTGTGAATCTTTGATATGTGGTACTATTATTTGTGCCCCTGTCCTCCATCGTCCAAACGAGATCACGCGAAGATCTCTCTCCGCCTGTGCGGCTCGACCAGGTGGCTTCCCCTGCACGCCCCAAACCACGTGAGAGGGAGAGGCAGAGCCGCCTTGGGACCTCGCGAGATGCCCCCGACAGCCTCAGCAGCGCCCTGCCCTGTCCCATCTGTCTACTGCACGCTTGCCCGCGCACACCCCATTGCGAGACCGTGGAGCAGAGCAGCGCCCCTCCCCTCTCCTCTCCCTTCCCTGCCTTCCTTTTTAACCAAGTCCATGTCCTCCTGCCTCCCCAGCTCGCCCTCTTTCTCACGCACCCAAGGACCTAGGGGATTGCCCCTTGGTTCGCCGGGAACATGAGGTGCCGCCCACGGCGCCGGTGAGCACACGCCTTCCGTCTGGGAGCTCCGGTGAGTTTCACCTTGTCTCAGCTGTGTCACCATGTGTTCCTGCCCGACCTAACTCCGTTTTTGCCCTCGGCAAGCAGCAGGCACCACCGCAGCCCCATCGTGTTTTGCGACGCCGATCGGGTGCCGCCATGACCTTGCAGCTGCTAAACTGCACCCTGGTGAGTTAGCGCTGTCCTGGCTGTATCACCATCTTCCCTTCACTCATTGAACTCATCACAGCGCTTGTCTGCAGCCTCCATCGCGAGCAACCCTGCCGCCGAGCCGACCATCGCCTCAACGTTGCACCTCACCGCCCGTACTCTTCGGTGAGCTCCTGTTTCTGCATGTGCTTTCTTTTTATTCCTGGGAGGCCACTAGTTCTCCCCACGTCCTTGGCTTGGCCTGTCATGCCATTGTTTTGCCATCCACCCAAGCGTCACCACCGTGGCCACATGTGTGGATGAGGCTCAATCGGAGCATGGCCGCATGTATTAGAGCCCTACGACCTTGCATGCAGGACCCCTAGAGCTTCCACGTGCCCTGCATACGCTAGCCATGCACTAGAGCATGAGAGGACAGAGGTAGACAAGCCGTGCATTAGCTTGGCTTTTCACCAAACACCTTAGGTGTGCTTGTCTTTGAGTGAGTGGCAGCCACCCCATCAGCCCCATGCAAGCCAGGTTGGCCCCACTAGCATTAGAACGGGATAAAACCACAAGTAGAGCAGCTGCTGTTGAATTCCCGATTTTGCCGGTTGTCATTAACGTGCGAAGACGTGTAGTTTGCGCGTGCGAAGACATCGTTTTTGGACCGAGGCGTTCGCCACTACCGAAGCCTTCCCATAGGTTCCACTTGTACATCCAGTGACCCCTAGGCCCTAGAAACCCTCCACGCCCCCAAATGCCTTGGATTAAAACTTCACGCCCGGTGGATTTCACGTGTTAGGCCGTTTTAGTGACGTGTGAGCGTGTGCGATTATTACCCTAGCGAGTTGGAGTATATCCACTTCCGGGAGCTGTCCTTAGGTTCACAGTAGCACATATGTAGGTTTCGTACCATAAAAATGCCCCTAGAACCAAAAACGTCCCAAATAGACCACCCGTTAAGTCGGTAGAATGTTTTCAGCTGTTTCAGCAGTTCGGTCGAGCGAAAACGCTGTTTCTCAATTATTTGCGATTTTAGGACAGAGCAGATTTCGTTTAGCCATTTCTCCCTCATACGAACTTGGATTCAAGCGATTCTTTTTCCTAAATTCATCTAAAATAATGCACTTCCATATTCTGCAAAAATATTTGTACTTCCTGTAATGTTAAATTTTGCCGTTGTTTTCATTGCATTCGTTTGGTATCTCGTAGAACACGACGTTGCTGACCCAGTTGAGGAGGAATCAGAGGAGTACCAGGAAGTCCAGAAGCAAGGCAAGGACCCCCTTGATCAATTGCTCCTATATTTCAAACTTACAAACTATATTGATTGCAAACTATTATGCATGCGATGTTTTACTTAGAAATGTGTGGGATTCTTGGGTAGTTAACCTCTTGTTGCATATGCCTTGTCCTTGTTACTTGAGTATCATGAATTCCTTGTCACTTATGTTGCCACTGAAAATTTGGGTTCATGTGGTTGGGAGGATGTCAATAGGTATGCTTAGTTTGCTAATTAATCAATGCGGCTTGTTACTTGATTTTGGGTTGTTGGGGAAATGAATCATTTGCGAAATTATGGAAATGAACAGTGGGTAATTCCCCTGTGCTCTTGGTGGAAAACAAAAACTGAAAACATGCTTTTGACTTGGGCGAGTGGATGTAGTGTTTGGTGCCTTGTTTGTGGTACCGATTAGGTGGTTGTCTCGCCCGGGTCGCTAAGGACCGATTCTATGGTGTAGCTAGAACCAAGAAACATAGTACAAACCACATGTGGCTCTTATGGGGAGTCCCTGGCTCAGTATAATGTTGATACCTAGCAATAGACCTGCCGGTGGTAGTTGTAGGTCATTATTGTTGACATTGGGTTAGTGCGGGTTATTGTTTTTGTCCATGGCCCGAAGGTACCTTGATTATTGTTCAAGGGTGACCAGCACATCATGTGAGCCTTGGGGTTTTGGGAGGCCTACCAACTCCCTAGGGATAGATCATAAGCGCGGGATATTGCTAGGTCAACAATAGAAAGGCTTTGTCATTGATGGTGTGAGCCTCCTGTGTGGTAGCTCATATTGTCCTTGTCATGTGGGTACAGTTGTACACACTCTTGAGAGTTAAAACTATTCGAATAGCCGTGTCCTCGGTTATGGATGACTTGGGAAATTCTCCACCGTAGTAGATTTAAATTTTGGGAATTGTTTTGGGGGAAAATCATGGTGCGAATGGGGAGTTCGCTGGGCTGGTTGTGGCAGCGTGTTGCCACGGTTGGCTGGCATGTGCCAGGAGCCTAGATGGTTGGAAACACTTGGGGTCGATGCTTATATACTTGATTTTCTGTGCTAGCTTGATTTACGAAAATTTCGTTGCAAAACCGCAATGTTTTCGCTATGTATATTATGATTTATGCAAAGTGCAGGACTTGAACCATTCCTTGTTTATCTTCGCATATTATGGAATACCATTGCAAACACTAAAAGTCTTGCAGAGTACGTATTGTACTCACACATGCTTGTGTGACTTCTTTTTGTTTAGAGATGATTGAGGGGGACCCGACAATCGGGTACTTCTATGCAGCGGGTTTTGGAGACGACGACGACGGTGCTTACTAGGGCTTACCGGTTGGTTGCCTGTGGGCGGGCAGAGGCACACTTGCTGGTTTTTGGTGCCTATATTATCTTGTTTCCACTGTTGAACTCTTTGTTATTTTGTTGTTCTATTTGGCCGGTCGGCCTCTATGTAATCGCTAAGTCTAGACTCTTGTATGACTTATGTTTGGACTGCTGTGAGCTGAACCTGTGATGTATGGATTATGATGTCAATGTTTAATGTGTGTGCTAGCAATTGATCGTGGGACTAGCACGGTACACACATAGGGTTCGGGGTCAAACCCGGGTCCGACATCAGCTTGATCCCTGGCCGATCGGATCGAATCCAAGTCGGACAGGGTAAGGTTGCCGAATTCGTCGGTGACGTAGTCGAGGCTCCTGAAGCTGATTGTTTGTCCGAGGAAGAAGTTGATGCCATCGACTCCCTTGATTGGATCCATCAGGCTTGATTAAGATGATCTCGACGAAGCCCCTACCTGGCGCGCCAACTTGTCGATGCTCTGCACCGGCAATAAAACTATAGGGCTACTCGGCGAAGGTGAATTCGATGGATTGCAGAGGAACACAGAGAAGATTTATACTAGTTCAGGCCCTCGATGTGAGGTAATACCCTACGTCCAGTTGAGGTGTTATTCCTCTGAGGTGTCTGATGATCGATGATCTTCCGTGCCCTCATGGGGCGCCCTGCCTCCCTTTGTATACTAGGGGACAGGGGTACATGATAAGGATCCCAGCCGGATACGGCCAAGGGATTTCCTTCTTAGAGATAGAAACCTATCCGACTAAGACTGTTATTCCTTATCGTACAAGGTAAAGTCTGCCGGGTGCTATCTTATCTCTAATTACATGATTCGGCCCATCCTCTATCCGAGTGGCCCATATGTTGGTAATAAGGTACCCGGGGCCCATGGCCTCCACAGTAGCCCCTAAGACCTTCATAGTTGAGTCACAGCTGATGCCGAGTGCTCGTCCTCCACGGTGAAGATTGCCCGAGTGCGATGCTCCTGAGTACTCTTTGTCCGAGTAAGTCTTCTTCCCGAGTCCTGCTTCATGTCAGCTGGCAGTGAGGCTATGAAGGGCTTCATGTAGATGCATGAATAGTGTGCGCCGAATAGGCGCACCTATTAGGTGTAGCCCCCGACTTTGTGCTTAATTGTGAAGACAATTAAACATAAAGTCAAAGATCTTTAACCTGGAAGTCTTTCCCGAGTAGATTACTACTGGTATATGAGACTCTTCGGTATCATGTCAACCAGAATAAACTTTATAGTCTTGCCGAGTAGGGAACTACTCGTATGTAGGACTCCTCGACTTCATGTCAGTCAGAATATGTGTTTATAGTCTTGCCGAGTAGGGTTCTACTCGTATATGGGACTCTTCAGTGTCATATCAGCTGGAAAAAGGGGGTTTATAGTCTTTTCCGAGTGGCGTCCCACTCAGAAGTTAGACTCCTCCACATCATGTCAGCGGGAAAAAATATTTATAGTCTCTCCCGGGTAGTGCACTACTCAAAAGTTAGACTCTTCCGCATCATGTCGGCAGGTATAATGTTGCTCATGGCAACTGATGGCCACGCATGTAGGCCGAGTACCACTTTATGAAAATAAATCCACGGCGTGGTCAGGTGTACCCAAGAAAGATACCTGCATCCCCAATTTTAATGAAGACCAGCTTGTGATCCTTGTAAGGATATATCCTCGAGACCTGGTGGATAAAATAGATACCCAAACATACATGTTTAGCAATAAGGCTCTCATGAAGCATATCTGTTTACCTCATCGGCTCCTGTTGGTAGAACCAGCGCTATAATTTCAACTCAGCCTACGGGCGGCCCACATGGAGCATGCTACTGTAGGAACTCATGTCTTGGTGTCGTAGTACCGACTGTGTGGCCCAAGCCCATTAGTCGGCATCGGCTCTATAAAAGCAGGGAGAGAGAAAAAGATTCCTTCATCTTCCCCAAATCAGCCAATTGCTTCGTCTTCCACCTTCGCGCCCATCTTTTCGCTTCCCGCCCGGCTAGGGTTAGCTGCTGCTCTTCCCCACCCGAACTCAGGCGATTCCAATCCTCTTCGTTTGTTCCAAGCCCCCGATTTGTTTTTCCCCAAATCTTGCCGCTTCCAGCCATGCTGAAAGCTTCGGATCTTGCGGGTGCGCCGGGAAGTGCTTGGCTGATTTCAGATTGTGGCTCGGTGAAGCTGAAGCTACTGGAGAGTCAACTGAAGTTGCCCAGCCAAGAGGTGATTTGCTGGCCATCGGCTAAGGGTGAGTCGGTCCCAAATCCCCAACCTGGTGAAACGGTAGTTTTCGCCTCTTTTTTCGATCGGGGCTTGTGCCTTCCATCTTCTGATTTCTTCCGCCACATCCTTGACTTCTACGGGCTGGAGTTGGTGCATTTGAACCCCAACTCGATTCTTCAGATCTCCATATTTGTTACTCTTTGTGAGTGCTTCTTGGGTGTTGAACCCCATTTTATCCTCTTCCGACATCTGTTCCACATCAAACCCCAACCCTCCAAGAATAATATTAATGTGATTGGGGGGGAGCTGGTCTCTAGCTAAGGAGCGATGGGAAAAAGACATATCTTGATCTCCCCTTGAAATCTTCTCTGAAAGGTTGGCACAAGGAATGGTTCTATTGCGCAAATCTGGCTCCCTCCTTGCGCCCATTTACCGGCTTGCCGCCCGTGGTTTCACCAAACTGGTCAGCAAAGCCATCCTTTGAAGAGATGGGCCAGGCACATCAACTGTTGGTGAAGATAGATGACCTCAAGAAGGCTGGCCTGACAGGACCTTGGGTGGCTCGTCGCTTCCTGACCCGCCGCATCCAGCCACTGAAGCTGAGGAGTGCATTTGGCTGGGCCTTTAAAGGCAAAAACAATCCTGACCGAGTAAGCAACAAGTCGGCGAACAAGGGGAAAGTGACCGAGACCCTGTTCGGCTACTTCTCCGAAGGGGTGGTTGCAACTGAAGACGATAACTGCCGGGTCGTGGCCTATAGCTTCATTCGGCCCCGGACCAAGGTAACCTTTAATCTTCTTCTGTGATGAATGCCTGTGGAACTGTGATTGTTCAGCATTGCGTGATGTATTTTGTTGACTCACTTATAGTGGCATGAAGAGTTTGATGAAGACTCCTGTCCGTTGTCGGCCGTCGCATCGAAGAAGAGGCCGAGGAGCCCCTCTGCTACCCAACCCGACTCCAAGAGAGCGGGGAAGAAGCCCATTTTGTATCAGGGTGAGGGGGCCATGACGCCATGGCGCCCAGGCGATCAAGTCCCAGGTTGAGACCTGCGGGTTTGAGCCCAACATTGCCAAGCCTAGCAATGGCGCCGCCGAGGGGCCGGCTAGAGCAGACACCGCTGAGGACGGAAGCGCCCAAGCCAACCATACCAGAATCGGGGCCGACTCGGGCTGATATGCCGCCGTCGACTATGACGCCAACCAAGCCGGCGTCCGGAGCTAGCGCTTCGTCGGGACCCGGGTCGCCCGGCAGGAAACTGAAGTTCTCCAAGAGGTGTGCTGCTCCGGTCCTTCTGAAATTCTTGCATGTTGCTGCAGTGTTCTGATGTCTTGTTTCGTCATGCAGGAAGCGGGCCGATGTCGATCTCAAGGAGACCAATCCAACCGCTCCCCTTGAAGAGCCTGCTCCAGCCGAGCCGGCGGCCGCGAACACGCCCGCTGAGCCGGTGGCCAGCCCGATCATGGAGACTGAGGTGGTCCCGACTGCAGGGTTGCCATCGCCACCCGACCGAGAGGCAGTTGCTGAGGTTGAGGCCCCAGCCCCTGATGCGTCGCCCGTTGCGGAGGCCGCCGGCGGAGCCCCTGAGCCGGTCCCCGAGGCCGCGGGGGACGGTGGCGTGGAGGCCGGGACCCCATCGCCATTGTGGTCATCATCATCATCGCCGCCGCCACCAGAGATCCCAAACCTGCCTCGGATTGAAGCTCCTCTGCGTGTGATGCCTCGGACATTCACATGGACGGTGCCTGATGGGACCATGAAGAGCTTCAGGCTTGATGAAGTCATCACGAGAAGGGAACGCGAAAGCTTGCTTCGCACCCCTATCAGCAGGTCCAAGGGAGTCGGGGTATGATTCTTGTGGCAGAGTCTTGGTGATCTTCTCATTTTGACGTCTGACTCCATCCTTGATTTGTCTCTTATCCTGAGCAGAAGCTTGTCGACCGCAATGAGGCGATGACGGAGATCCTGGTCGAAATGGCTCCCCACCTCACGGAGTTGGAGCAGCTCTGGGCATTGAAGGCCGAGATGGAGGAGCGTCATGCGGGGAGGGAGACCTAGCTGAAGAGTGGCGCCGACCAGCTAAGGGAGCAGACCTGGGCCCTAGCCAAAAAGATCAGAGGTAAACTCCCTGAATGCATCTTCCCGACTGAACCGTCGACGTATTCATCCAGCTGCGCTGTTCCTGACCGTCTAGTTATGTCACAACCGAACGGTTGAGCTCTTGGCTAATCTGTCGTGCAGCCCTCGAAGTAGAGCTGAAGACCCGAATAGAGAGGGAGTCGCAGCTGAAGGAGGCCGAAGAAGCCAGGGCCGAGCTTGAGAAGGTCAAGGTCGACCTGACAAAGGCCAACACCGAGCTTGACCGGGAGAAGGCTGAGTTGAAAGAGGCCGTCGTCAAGCTCGGTAAGGAAAAGGCCGAACTAGAGAACATGGCCGGGTGGGAGGCCGACTACGAAAGTAAATCCTCAACCTGACCGTGATCTTAGCCAATTCATTAGTCGTTCTGTCTGTAGCCGAATCTGACAAGTTTACATGCCGGCAGACCTGGACAGACATGAGAGACAATGTCCAGGCCCAGTATTGGTTTTACACAGAGGAGATAAGAGTGATCAGGGAGTCACGGGAGGCCCTCATTGGGTCCGTGAAAGGGCTCCTTGACCTCATAGATCCCAGCCCTGTGGGAACCAGTTGCAGCAGGATCCCCCAGATAGAGGCGCGTCTTGAGGATGCACCGAGTGCATTGAAAAAGTACTCGGATGAGCATGTTGTTGCCGGCGTGGCCCAGACCCTGGCGATGACCAAGTCCATCTACCCAAGGGCAGATATTGAGGCCATCGGGGAGGGGTTTGCCGGGGAGACGACGCCCGAGGAGGCGCTGGAGCTGATTACCCGGGCGAAGCCGACTGCTGAAATAATTACCCGAGACCTGGGTCTGTAAGAGCAACATGTTATGTAGTCGGTATGTATAAACTTTTGTGGAAAAACATGTGTAAATATGTGTGCAATGCCGCCAAGCTTGCTACTTAGTCGTCACTAGCTTGACTTGACCGTGTAGTCTGCGCCGACTTAGTCTGTCAGAACTTAATAAAAACATTCATCATAAGAAGCTGTACTCGAGCAAACATGATAGTCATAGTATGGCTTCGTAACTGAAGTAGGATAAGCTCGTATGTTATTGACAAAACACATATATACATGCAGCCCCCGACTCACTACTCAGTTGATACAAGCGATGTAGTGAGTAAGAGAAACTGTACACATGAAAAATATGAAACTCAGGTATAGAAAGGAAGTAGCTGTTCTATGTTCCATGAGTTGCTGATGAGGGCGCTGTCTTCAGCCTTCAGTCGGTAGGCGCCTGGCCACGTGACCTCGGCTATAATGAACAGCCCTTCCCAGATTGGGGATAATTTATGCCTGTCTTTGGTGGTTTGTATTTTCCTCAGAACTAGATCCCCGACCAAAAAGGCGTGGCCACGGACATTGCGGTTATGGTTAGTGACACAGGCCTTGAAGATACCTTGCCGACTGGATTGTTGTGGTGTCACTTGCTTCTTCCAACTGATCTAGCTCGACTAGTTGGGTGTTGCTTGAGTCATCTTCTGAGTAAGCCCGGGCTCACAGAGAGCCGAACTGTATCTCTGTTGGAAGCATAGCCTAGGCACCGTAGACCAGAAAGAAAGGGGATTGCCCTGTTGCCCGACTAACCGTGGTTCTGAGAGACCAGAGAATGGATGGGAGTTCTTGTACCCACCGGCCCACATATGGTTGTAGTCGGTCAAATATTCTGGCCTTGATGCCCTGTAAGACCATGCCGTTGGCTCGTTCGACCTGCCTGTGGCTCCGCTGGTGTGCCACAAATGCGTAGTAGATCTTGGTCCCGAAATCTTCACAGAAGTCTTGGAATACGCCGCCCGTGAACCAAGTACCGTTGTCGGTGATGATGCGGTTAGGGACCCCGAACCGGTATAGTATACTCATGATGAAGTCCTTTGCTCGTGCCGCTATAATTGTTGCAATGGGTTTAGCCTCAATCCACTTGGTGAATTTATCCACCGCGACGAATAAATGTATAAACCCTCCTAGCACTTTCTTGAAAGGCCCGACCATGTCGAGCCCCCATACTGCGAATGGCCAGGAAATGGGGATAGTTTGGAGTTCCTGGGCTAGGAGATTTGTTTGTCTTGCGTAGAACTGGCAAACCTCACACTTGTGAACAATGTCCTTGGTGTCTGTTACTGCTGTGGGCTAGAAAAATCCCTGCCGATAAGCTTTTCCGACTAACGTCCTGGATGCAGCATGGTTGCCACATATGCCCGAGTGAATCGAATGCAGAATCTACTTGCCCTCCTCGGTGGTGACGCAGCGCATGAGGACACCGGATGCGCTCCTTCGGTACAGGTCTTCTCCGACTAGTAGGAAGCTTTTGCTTCGACGCTTGATCTGCTCGGCTTGACCGTGATCTTCTAGGAGTTCATCGTCTAGGAGAAACTTGACAACAGGAGTCCTCCAGTCTTGACATATGTGCAGCACCTCGTCTGTGGCCGGGGTAGGTTCGCCTCCCGGCTGCTCCGGTGCCGGTTTCTTCTTGACTGATGGCTCCATAAGTTGCTCAACAAAGATTCCAGTCAGAACTGCTTCTCGCTTGGATCCCATGTTTGCCATCTCGTCTGCCACGTCGTTGTATTGACGCAGGACATGTGTGATTTCCAGCCCGTCGAACTTGTTTTCCAGCTTGTGGACCTCCTGATAGTATGCCGCCATGGTATCGTCGAGACAAGTCCACTCTTTCATGACTTGGTTTACCACGAGTTGAGAATCCCCGTGCACAACCAGTCGACGTATGTCGAGTGATATAGCGATGCGGAGCCCGTAAATAAGTGCCTCGTACTCGGTGACATTGTGGGAAGCCGGGAAGTGGATTTGTAGAACGTACTTCAGTTTTTTGCCAGTGGGGGACGTCAATATGACTCCGGGCTCGGCGCCGCCGATTCGTAGAGAACCGTCGAAGTACATTGTCCATTACTCTAGCTTTGCTCTTGGTGTTGGCAGTTGAACTTCTGTCCACTCGGCCACGAAGTCGGCTAGAGCTTTAGATTTAAATGCTGTCCGTGGCTGAAAAGTGATGTCGAATGCCATCAACTCGAGTGCCCATTTAGCGATTCGGCCGGTGGCCTCACAATTATGAAGGACATCCCCGAGTGGAAACGCTGTGACCACCGTGACTTGGTGTGCTTGAAAATAATGCACCAGCTTCCGGACTGTGATGAGTAGGCCGTATAGCAGCTTCTGGACCTGCGGATATCTCATTTTCGAGTCGGCAAGGACCTCGCTGACAAAGTAGACTGGCCATTGTATTTTCTGAATATGACCCTATTCAGATCGCTCGACCACCAATACCGTGCTGACTACCTGAGTGGTTGCTGCCAGATATAGCATTAGTGTATTTTCTTGGGGCATGGGTGACGCCAGCATGGGAGGTGATGTTAGGAATTGTTTGAAGTCTTCGAAGGCTTGCTAGGCTTCCGGAGTCCATTGGAAATTGTCCGCCTTTTTGAGCAGCTTGAAGAAGGGCATGCCCTGTTCGCCCAGTCGGGAAATAAACCGGCTGAGTGTCGCCATGCAGCCTGTCAGCTTCTGGACGTCTTTGAGGTTAGTCGGGGGTGCCATGTTCCTGATGGTGTTGACTTTCTCCAGGTTGGCCTCGATGCCGCAATGCGAGACGATGAAGCCAAGTAACTTTTCAGATGGCACACCGAAGGTGCATTTTTCCGGGTTCAACTTCATCTTGAATCTTCGAAGGTTTTGGAAGGTTTCTTCCAGGTTAGCGATGAGGCCTTCTTTGGACTTGGTCTTGATCACCACGTCGTCGACGTAGGCTTCCACGTTGCGCCCGATCTGAGTGTGCAGACACCGCTAAATGGCTCATTGATAGGTTGCTCCAGCATTCTTCAAACCGAATGGCATTGTGATATAGCAGTACGCTCCAAACGGCGTGATGAAAGATGTCTCTAAGCAGTCTTCCTCCCTCAAGCTGATTTGATGGTATCCCGAGTAGCAGTCAAGAAAGCTGAGTAGGTCGCACCCTGCCATGGAATCGACCACCTGATCTATCTTGGGAAGACCAAATGGGTCCTTGGGGCACGCCTTGTTGAGATCGGTGTAGTCGACACACATGCGCCATTTACCTTTTTCTTCCGGACCAGAACTGGATTTGCCAGCCAATCCGGGTGATAGACCTCCTTGATGAACCCAGCTGCGAGGAGCTTGGTGATCTCCTCCCGAATAGCATCCTTGTGGTCTTGAGCGAAGCGCCACAGCCGTTGCTTGACTGGCTTGGCGTCTGTCTTCACGTTTAGGGCGTGCTCGATCACCTCCCTTGGTACGCCCGGCATGTTGGACGGTTTCCACGTGAAGATATCCTTGTTGGCTTGGAGGAAGGTGACGAGCGTGTCTTCCTATTTGGGGTCGAGTCCGGTCCCGCCTAGAGCAGTCTTGGAGGGGTCGGAAGGGTCCAGGGGATCTTCTTCGTGTTAGAATCCGCTAAAATTCCCGACTTCGTGGCTTTTTTCGCCGGAACTTGATCTTGCTCGACTTCAGTTGTGACGGCTTGCCGAATGCTATCATGCCCGACTGCCGCCTCTTGTGATTGAGCCAGTTCGCAGCTCTCCTTGTCGCAGGTGAAGGCTTGCTTGATGTCACTGTGGAGGGAGAGGACTCCTGCTGGCCTAGGCATCTTGAGCACCATGTATGTATAGTGCAGTATCGCCATGACTTTGGCGAGTGCTGGTCGTCCGAGTATCACGTGGTACGCGGTCTCGATGTCGGCAACCTCGAAACAGACGTTTTCCGTGCGGAAGTTATCCCGCGTGCCAAAGGTTACCGACAAGGTTATCTGTCCGAGTGGAGTTGATGACAAGCCGGGAATTATCCCATGGAAGGGCGCAGTGCTCGGCCGTAGTTCTGAACAAGGAATTTTCATCTCGTCCAAAGTCTTCGTGAATAGGATATTGAGCGCGCTACCTCCGTCGATGAGGGTATTCTTCAGCCTGATATTTCTGACGACTGGGTCCAGGACGAGTGGATAGCGTCCCGGGTGGGAAACCCGATCTGGGTGATCTGCGCGATTGAAGGTAATTGCCATCTCTGACCAGCGCAGGTACTGGGGGGTGTCCATCGTAGAGACCGTGTTGATGTCGTGCGCTGTTATCTTTTGTTTTCGCTTGGACTCGTATGCGGACGGCCCTCCGAAGATGTGGTTGAGCTCGGCCTGAGGATCTTGGAAATCGTCGGCCGGACCCTGATCTGGCTTGTCTTTGTCCTTGTCAGCACTAGATGATGAAGCCTGCTCAGAGGCAAACTTCTTGAGCATGTAGCAGTCTTTGGTCGTGTGCTTGCCCTTGGGGTGGAAGGGGCATGGCCTGCTCATGACTTTCTGGTAGTCGTTATTCCGTTGGGGCCGCGACCGAGTGCGCTCCATGTTGGCCACCTCGTTGTCTGACTTCTGTTTGCGGCTGCCAGACTTGTTTTGAGACGGCTCGTTGTCGGTTTTCGCCTTTTGGTCCTTCTGTCGGGACTCCTTCTCGTTGAGGGCCTCTGCGACCGCTTCAGCCGAGTCGGCGTATTTATTGGCCATGTCAAATAGAGCCTAGACAGACGGCGGTGGTTTCCGAGTGAACTTCACGATGAATGGGGCGTCCTTTACTCCCTTGCGGAAGGCGGCGATGACAGCTTCGTCGCGGATTGTTGGGATCTTGTTACGCTTCTCAGAAAATCTCTTGATGAAGTCTCACAGAGACTCGTTCTTCTTCTAGTGCAGCTAATAAAGATCGTGCTCTGAAGACGATCTCTCGTAGGTCCCCTGAAAATTCGCGATGAATCGCTCCCTGAGTTCTCCCCAGGAACCGATCGACCGCTTCGGGAGGCCTGTCAGCCATGTCCTCGCCGAGTCGGCTAGCGCGACCGGGAGGTAGTTAGCCATGGCTTTGTTATCGCCCCCAGCGGCTCAAACTGCTAGGGTATATACGGTGATCTAGGACTCGGGATTTGTCTTTCCGTCATACTTTTCGATCCCCGTGGGCTTAAAGCCAGTTGGCCAGTGGACGTCTTGTAGCTCCCGAGTGAAAGCTGGAATCCCTTCATCTTCGTGGGGGCTCGGGCTTCGACCACGGCCGTTAAACCACTCGTGATGGAGGCCAAAGTGCTTGTTTTTGTCTTCCAGTCGGCGGCGCTCATCCTCTTGTCGCTCGCAGCGCCGGGCGCTGATAGTATGGCGAAGGTCATGCTGTATGCGCTCTCGGAGGTCTTGATTAGGCCGGCGATCATACTGGTGACGGCGCCGGTTGTTGTTATTAGTATTGTTGAGTGTAGTTTGCCTAGACTCCTCACATGGCCGACTTGAGCCGGCCGCCTGACGCCGAGCTGATGTGGACGAGCCCGCTGCTGGAGATCCCGACCGATTAGTCAGTACTAGGGTGTCGCCCGACTGCTGTTGTTGTTGTTGGCAGGCAGCAGCCGTGATCATCGCCTTGATCTCGGCGATGGTTGGGGTGGCCTGGTGGTCACGCCCGAGCTGGAGCGTGTCCGGCAAAGTTGTGGTGGCCACAACGTTCTGTTGTGGCATGACAAAGACGTCGTGATCGCTGACTTTAGTTTGGAGAATCCGCTGCTGGGCTACTCACCCAGCTCTGCGCAGCCTGTCGTTGTGAGCCTCGCGATTAGCTTCCTCCTGTTGTTGCAGTCGGCGCGCCTCCTCCTGCTGCTCCTCTTGTAGTCGGCGCACCTCGGAGGGTGGTGTTGAAGCCATGAAGATCTCGCGGGGGGAGGAGAAAACTCGCCAGACTGGAGTCCGAACTGGCGTTCAAACCGTTATCCGACTTGGAGTCAAACTTTGAGTAGTTTATCGAAGTGAGAACGACCCCAACCTCTCTAGATCCAATCTGAAACTACGCTTGGCCGTGTCCAAACTGAATCATAGGAGATCGGGTTTGTTGTGCGGAGTGTAAATCCGCAACGTTGCCGAGTCCGTGTGGGAGATTGACGATCTCCCCCCTTCTCGGCCCAACCTGGGCAGGCTCGAGGCCTAGCGCTAGTCGGACGCTGAAGGAGAGAGTTGTCCCTATGCTTGGCGATGTGAAGGATTTCCGCAGTAAGTTGTGGAAGGAGATCGCGATGTCCTGTGGGCCGACTGGCGCTAGGTCAGCTGGCTCCTCAGCCGACTGGATTAGATCTGTTCCGGCCAAGGTAAGGTTGCCGATCTGGTTGGCAACGAAATCGAGGCTTCCGAAAGAAATCTTGTCTCCGGGGGACAACTTGTTGCCATCGACTCCATTTGTTGGATCCATCGGATTTGCTGGTGAAGAATTCGCCAAGACCCCTACCTGGCGCGCCAACCGTCGATGCTCTGCACCGGCAATAAAACTATAGGGCTACTTGGCGAAGGTGAATTTGATGGATTGCAGAGGAACACAGAGAAGATTTATACTGGTTCAGGCCCTCGATGTGAGGTAATACCCTACGTCTAGTTGAGGTGTTATTTCTTTGAGGTGTCTGATGATCGATGATCTTCCGTGCCCTCATGGGGCACCCTGCCTCCCTTTATATACTAGGGGACAGGGGTACATGCTAAGGATCCCAGCCGGATACGGCCAAGGGATTTCCTTCTTAGAGATAGAAACCTATCCGACTAAGACTGTTATTCCTTATCGTACAAGGTAAAGTCTGCCGAGTGCTATCTTATCTCTAATTACATGATTCGGCCCATCCTCTATCCGAGTGGCCCATATGTTGGTAATGTGGTACCCGGGGCCCATGGCCTCCACACAACTGTCGATGTTTTACACCGGCAATAAATATATAGGGCTACTCGCCAGACCGAAACTCGGTGGATTGCAAAGGAACAAAAAAGTTTATACTAGTTCAGGCCCTCGAGATGAGGTAATACCCTATGTCCAGTTGTGGTGTATTTCCTTTGAGGATGTATGATTGTGATCTTGGTGATTCTTGGTTCTCCTCCCCTCAGGGGGCGCCCTGCCTCCCCTTATATAATGGGGGACAAGGTTACAAAGTAGGAGTCCTAGTCGGACTATGACCAAGGGATCTCCTTCTTGGAGTACAACGTGCCCGACTAGGATTGTATTTTCCCTATCGTACAAGGTTAAGTCTGCCGAGTTCTATTGTATCCCTAATTACAAGGTTAGACCCATCATCTATCCGAGTGGCCCAATAGCTTCTCATGAGGTATGCCGGGCCCATGGCACCGACAGGTACCTTATTTGGCCACAACTCTATTGGGTAGGGTATGCCCCATGAGAGTCGCCAACCGAATCCTATGCTAATGCAAGGTTCGGGTATCTTATTTGGCTACAATTTTGCCAGGTTGGGTATGCCCCAAGAGGGTTGCCAGCCGAATCCTATGCTAGCATAGCATTTGGGTACCTATTTGGCCAAAACAAGGAAACAAGCCACTATTGGAGTTTTCAGTCGGAGGTAGCACCAAACCTGGAACCTACGGAGGTGCTCATCATTTTTCAAGACTGGAAGACCCCAATCATTTTATTTCTACTGGAAGATGAACTTCTAAAAGATTGCAATGAAGCTGAGTAAGTCAAGCGATGGAGCAAAAGCTTTATCAAAGTCGGAGAAGACCAATATTGTCAACGTGCATCCGGAGTTCTCATGCACTGTGTCACACCTGAAGGGCTTCATGTTGGTGTATGAACAGTGTGTACCAAATAGGCGCACCTATTAGGTGTAGCCCCCGACTTTGTGCTTAATTATGAAGACAATTAAACATAAAGTCAAAGATCTTTAACCTTGTAGTCTTCCCCGAGTAATTACTACGGTATAGAAGACTCTCTTATCATGTAACCGAAATATGATTTATAGCTGCCCAATAGCATCTACTGTAATAGACTCTTAGCCTAGTCACTGAATAGGCGTTTATATCTTTCCCGAGTCGCCACTCGAATTAGACTCCTCCCCGTCTCGTCAGTGGGAAAAAATTAAGTCTCTCCCGATAAGTGCACTACTCCGACAGTCTAGACTCTCAGCATCCTATCACCAAGAAAGTTGCTCATGGCAACTGTGGCCAAGCCATGTAGCGAGTACCCTGTATGAAAATTAAATCCATGGCAGTGTCAGTGTACTCGAGAACAATACCTGCCATCGCAATTTTAATTGAAACCAGCTTATGATCCTGTAAGCATATATCCTCGAGACCTGGGTGGAAAATAGATACACCAACACATATATGTATTAGCATAAGCTCCATAAGCTTCGGTTACCTCACGGCCTGTCAATAGCACCAGCACCTTCGATTTTAACACACCCCGAGGCCAGTATGAGCTGCTACTGTAAAACTCATATTTTGTACCCAGCCGACTGTTTAAGCCCCAAGCGCCATTTAGTCGACAGCTCATAAAGACAGGGAGAGAGAAAAAATTCCTTCATCTTCCCCAAAGCAACCAATCGTTTTCAATCTTCCGCCTCCGCCACCCAAATTCGCCTTTTTGCTTCCTAGGTCACTGCTGCTCGCTATTCCCCACCAAACTAAGCGATCCATCTTCTTGTTCTATGCCAACCACCAATCGCATTCCCCCCAAACTCTCCACCCAACAGTCAAGATCATTCTGCGGGTGCGCGGAGAAACACCTGCCGACTTCATTGCGCACCTGAAGAATGAAGCTGCTGTGAGAATCAAACTAAAGCTTGCAAACCAGGCAGGTATTCATTGGCCGGCCTAAGGGTAGATCGGCCCAACCTCCATCCGGCGAAACCCGTAATTTGCCTCTTTTTTTCAACCGTGTTTGTTCCCTCCCTCTTCTCTTATCTCCGCCGCAATCCTTGACTTCTATGGATTGCGTTGGAATTTGATCCCAATCGATCTCTTCAAATTTCCATATTCTGACTCTCTGCGAGTGTTTTCTGGTGTGGAACCCCCCCCTTCACTTCTTCAGCATTTATTCCATTAAAACCCCAGCACCTCAGTACATCCAATGATTGGGGAGGTGTTTCAGTTGAGAGCGAGGAAAAGACATACATCGATCTCCCTCTGAAAGACTCATGAACAGTTGGCACAAGAGTGTCTATTGCTCAGATCTGACACCCTCCTTGTTCCCATCACCAGTTCCACCAGTCGGTTCACAATTGAGTACCTAGATCAATTTGAGGAGATGGCAAGTGCAATCCCAATTGTTGGCAAATTGGATAGCTGCAAGAAAAGCGGCCTGACCGACCTGGTGAGCCAGCTTTTCGTGACTCGGCGCATCCACCACTAATGCATGAAACGCATTTGCTTGGATTAACTGGAAAATATGACCCCGACCGGTCACCACGAATCGGCCAGATGATGCAGAAATGTGAACCGAAACCTGTTTGTCTATTTCTCCAGTGGTGTCAGAGACCGCAGGGACCCGAGAAAATGACGACGTCTTATAGCCACAATCGCCCATTTCCCAGTAACCTTCGTCTTCTTCTGTTAATGAATGCCACTGTATTTATAATATGATTGCCACATGTGTGAGTAGTTTGTTAATATCTAGTGGTGCCGAGAGTTTGATGGTGATTCACCGCCGTTTCAGCCCAAGTGAAAGAAGAGCCGAGAGTCCTCTCTGCCTGCACACCCATCCAAAGAGCGAATAACTAGTTACAAAGATCAGAGCAAAGCCGTACAGAGTGCCCGGCAGAAGCCTGAGATAAGGGACCACACACCTGGCACCCAGCCATCAAGTCCGGGACGCGGGCCAACGCAGCTAGAGCTCAACACGTCGCCCGTCGAAAGGTGCACGATGCACGTGTCAGGGCAAGCGGCCGCCGAGTACCCAGGCGCCGAGCCGGCCACACTTGCAAATGAGGATGACTCTGGAAGAACCCACCGCCGACTACCCGCGGACTGGCCCTACAACAGTC